>JAVQJF010082283.1:0-44111 GCA_036023855.1 Gadopsis marmoratus | reverse complement strand
AGAAAAAAAGAGAAAAAGGTCAAGCCGATGTGTCCGCGTGGGGCCTAATTAAGATGTCTGTCTGTCTGTGTGTCTGTCTGTGTGCGGCACATGCGGCTCTGTGTGTGTTAGATGCGACGGCGGGCTGCGAAGCGCCGCGGCGCTTAAATCATGGAATATAAATGAGTTCTGAGAATTTCGGGGGCCGGGCTTCATGACGTCGCGGGCTCGACGTCCTGTGACAGTGGATTCGCCCAAACGCGGGGGGGGGGCGGGGGGGTGTACGGGTCACTGTCAGACGAAATCCTGCATTATTTGAGGAAATTCTATTTATTTTCGCGCTCTCTCGGACGCCGGGGCTCCTCTGCGCGTCCTGCGAGAAACGCCGCGCTCAAAAAGTGTCCGAAGACGCGATTTGACCATAAGTCGATGTCGCCACGGGGAAAAAAAACGGCTCTCCCCTGCCACGGGAAAGTGGTACGGTCTCGGGCTCAAATTCCGAGAATTGTGCTCGTCTGATTCTTAGAACTGGGGTTCTTAGAAGTGGTGATGCAAGAAGTTTCTAGGAAAGCGCTACCAGGTGATTTTTTAAATTCCTTTTTTCCCCTCTCTACTGTGGCGCGAAGTTGTTCTGTGTACTGTGTTTTGCTGCTGTTTCAGACGTGGCCATTCTGTCCATTTGTGCCGTTCCGGGTGCCCGTGGAGCTGCGTCTGCTGGCTGTTTGAACAGTGTCGAGCCCGAAACTCTGAAGCGGCGCCCGGTGTGACAGGCGGCGCGCCGCGCTGCTGCTGCTGCTGCTGCTGCTGACGGACCCGCCTGAGTGTGAGGCAGCGGGACGCGCCGCCGTAGCTCCCCGCGCCGCACCGGCCCGAGTCGCGTTGTAGCGCCGTAACAACGGGTTCGACACGCCGGTGGAAATTAGGATTCTGAACGGCGTCGGAGCCCCGGGGCTCCCCGTGTGAACAGCGTCGGCGGCGGCTGCGCTGCCGGCTGAACGCTACTTATTCAAGTGTCAACAACGGCGCGGGTGGCGAACTTTGCTGGCAGCATGGCAGCCGCCGCGGGGGCTGGATACTCTCCTTACTTCTCGCTCGCTCGGACGGTAATTTGCTGTAGTGGAGCGCAAAAAAAAAAAAAAAAAGGCGCAACCGATCGAGCCCGTCTGTTACCGCGACACTGTGGCGGAAACCTTCGCGTTGATATGTGCGTGTGTGTGTGTGTGTTTCCACGGCGCGGAGGCTAAAAGGCGCGCCGCCGCACCAAGTTGCCGGCTGCGTTTGTCCGCCGTGACACCGCGCGGCGCCGCCGGCTGTCAGGACGACGACACCGGGCCGACGTGTGTCGGTGAAGGTGCGCGCCTCGACTCTCTGCGGCGGCCTGACTTTTACACTCAGACCGTGTTCATGCGCAGGGGCCGTTTTACACCGAGACCACGTGTAGCGCCACGAAACGCTGTGGAAATAAAAAATCCGAAAGATGCAGCGAGGACGTGCTTTTTTCTTTGGTAGGGGGGGGGCCGGCTGACAAAACACGGCGTGGTGTCCTTCGAGTTGACGCGCTGTGACCGAGCAGACTGGTTGTAGTGAAAATGTAGTTGGTTGTGTTTGCTGGTTGTTTGTCAGTGTTGAGGACAGAGGTCTGTTTTTATTTGGACACTTTCTAGGCTGCGCTCTGCTCTGGCTGCATCTCCAGCTACTGACTCCAGTCTCGACATTTGAGTTTTCAGATATAAATCCGCGCGCGTGTTCATAAGCCCGGTTCTGCCTTTTGAGCGAGCTGAATATTAGTTTTCACGCCAATATGGTAACTGGCCGAGAAATGCGCACCTATCAAACTGTGGCGAAAACCAAAACGCAACAACACGCAGTCACGGGTTTTATTCTAGCAACACCTGGGAAAACTGTTACTTGTCCAACCGTGTTGGTTTGGAAGATTCGGTCATAGCGAGGACATCTTGCGGTCGAAATTAAAATGCGCCGCTTGGATGTTAAGTGTGTGAGTGGAAAGAAGAAGAAGAAGAAAAAAAAACAACCTTTCGGCCGCTTGCTGAAACTCTTTTTCCTCTTTTGATCAGCGTGTTTCACAGTGAAGCGTTTGAAAATCCGCCCCGCGCCGCGCTGAACTGAGAGACAAACTAAACGTCCCTCCCGTCAGACTGAACGCGGAGAAACAAGTGGGCAGAGCGAGAACATGCCGCTTAATGCAACCACCGCCACGATGCAAGCCAGCGATGGCTATTATTAAAAGATCTGCTATTTTAAATGGATCAGTCCGTGTTCAACGGCCTCATTGTTTTTGTATTTCCGGAAAAGAAAAGGTGACACACTAAATAAAGCCCGTGGCTGGCCTACAGAATGATCTCCTGAATAGTTTTGGCTGCTCCGGCCAGTTACAGTGCGCGACAGTGTTCCATTCCTTACATTAACATGTCAACCAGTGGTTTCGAGTGAGAGAAAGTGACTCCAGAGGAAGACATTTAAATGTCTAGACGTGTGTTTGTTTAATAAATGGCGCCGCCTTCTGGAGAACGGCTGTATCTGTTGCTTAGTCTGCCACAGTGATGAGGATCATAAATAATTTGAGCAAAGTTAATAGCCTTACAGATTACCTGTGCTTCAGCCTTGGCAACACAGGGGTGAGTTGTGTTGCATACCAGTAAAATAAACTCAACAACGGAAGCTTCTGTTTTCTGTGAAATGATCCGTGTGTGTTTTTTGTTTTTGTTTTTTCTTTCTGTTTGCAGAACTTGACAAAATGGCTTGCGCGGCAGACAGCTGCATTCAATTCACACGCCACGCGAGTGATGTCCTGCTCAACCTGAATCGCCTGCGCAGCCGAGACATCCTCACAGATGTCACTATCTTGGTCAACAGACAGCAGTTTCGTGCACACAAGACCGTTCTCATGGCGTGCAGGTGTGTGTGTGTGTGTTATCTGAGCCGATGTTTCTGTTGTAATTTGAAGATGAAGCGACTGACCTTTGCACCCCGTCATCTGCATTTTCTTTTCTTTTACACGGCTGCAGTGGGCTGTTTTACACCATCTTTACCGACTCCCACAAGTGCAACCTTAACGCCATCAGTCTGGACCCAAAGGTGGACCCAGAGGGCTTTGCCATCCTGCTGGAGTTCATGTACACCTCCCGTCTCACACTAAAGGAGAGTCTGATCATGGCGATCATGAACACAGCCATCTACCTGCAGATGGATCACGTTGTGGACACCTGCCACAGATTCATCAAATCCAGGTTGGTACGACAAGGTTCCATCACAACCTATTCAAGTTCATTGGCATCTGTCATGTTTTTTTTTACCTTCTTGCTCTTTTCACAGTGATCCGTCTGGCAAGCTGCCCAGAGATGAGTTTTTGGTCAGTCCCTTGGTTTTACCTCAGGATGTCCATGTTTACCGGCCCCATGATGTTGTTGACAGTTTGCACGGCCGCGTAGCCCCATTCAGGGATGGGAGGCCCTACAGCTCAAACATGTTCAACGGGGTCAGCACCCCCAGCAACTATCATCTCTATGGGCAGTTTCCCATGCCAGGATTCCCCTTCCCTCTGTGCAAGCTGGCTGATGCCAAAAATGCTTTTGCTGACCTGTCTAAGAGTGGTATCCACCACAAGCATTGTTCGCCGCATGACAGCGCCAACATAATCAGGGCAGAATATACCAGGGCAGTTGGCACTAGCTCCTCCAGCATTATTCACTCCACCACCTATGCTTCCAGGGAGCTAGGGAAAGATGATGAGATGAGGAAGGAGAGCTACGAGGGGGTCGGCCAGTCTATCGCTCTCGGCACAAGGAAGCGTGCGTTTCCTGTGTTGACCCTCGAGCACCAGAAAGACTCGGGCAAAGATCACGCTCCTCAGGCAGAGGAAGACCTGATCCATCAGCACTACCCTCTTGGAATCTCCTCCGCTGGACGCAAGGGCCTCATGAGCAGCCCGCAGAGCCCCCTCAAATCGGACTGCCAGCCCAACTCCCCAACAGAGTCCAGCAGTAGCAAGAATGCCGGCCTCTCCCAAGCCGTCGGAGTGCAGGCCCCACAAGGTACGCAGGACCCCAAAGCTCGCAACTGGAAGAAGTACAAATTCATCGTGCTGAATCAGAGTGCTAAGGAAGAGGAGCTGGGGCTGCGGGATCCCGGGCTTCGTTCACCTCAGCGCCTTGGCCTGCAACCCTACCTCCACCCCAGCGACTCTGAGAACCTCGACCCACAAACCACAAGCAAGACCAACGACCACAGCGAGGACCTACCTGTGCCCCAGGCCAGCCGTCTCAACAACATCATCAACAGGTAAGGCGTTCTTCAAACACATGGCTGCATATTTGGCTTAAGTACGACAAGAGAATTGACATGCGAGTCAATTGTCATGAGGCACCCTCGGAGGATTTTATGGCCAATGATTCTTTTTTTTTTTCGTGTTTCTTTATACTTTGTTTAACTGGATTATAGGAAACTAGGGTGTCTCTTAAGTTTTATTCCTAAAAACTAAAGCGTTTGTGTTTTTCTGCCTGTAGTTCTCTGGAGGGGTCGCTGAGGAACGGCGACAGCCACCCTCCACACTACCTGAGCCGCCTGAACTGCTCATCCTGTGGCTCCCCGTCCCCACAGCACTCAGAGGTCTGTCCCAACACCTCCAGGTCCCGTCTAGCAGAGGACATGGCAGAGCTGCACTCCGAATACTCGGACTCCAGTTGTGGTGAGTTTATGACGGATATTAAATGTCCGTGACAAACGCAAATCAAAAATGATTATGCATCATTGAGGGCTAGAGGTCAACTTCTACTCTGATTTCTCCTGAACAGAAAACGGCACATTCTTCTGTAATGACTGTGACTCCAAGTTTGCTGAAGACGAGGCGCTGAAACAACATATGCTTCAAGTACACAGCGACAAGCCATACAAGTGTGACCGCTGCCAGGCTACTTTCCGCTACAAGGGCAACCTTGCCAGCCACAAGACTGTCCACACAGGTACATCCTAAGGGAGTCATTTATTGTCCGTCCAGTTTGCGCTTTGTTTGCCTCTGGAGGCTTATGCTTTTTCTTCTTCTCCGATTTCCTATTTTCAGGAGAGAAACCGTATCGCTGTAATATCTGCGGCGCTCAGTTTAACAGACCAGCTAACCTCAAGACTCACACTCGCATCCACTCAGGAGAGAAGCCATACAAATGTGAGACGTGTGGAGCTCGTTTTGTACAGGTGAGCGCAACAGCATGCGCAAGCTCATTCCCAGATCATAGGTTGCACTGGTTCAAATGCTATTCTCATCCGTCGGATAGTTTGGCTCAAACTGATATTGCTGGTGTGTTTTGCTCACTCTCCAGGTTGCTCATCTCCGTGCCCACGTGCTGATCCACACAGGTGAGAAGCCATACCCATGTGAGATCTGTGGAACACGCTTCCGACACCTGCAGACGCTGAAGAGCCACCTGCGTATACACACAGGAGAAAAGCCCTACCATGTAGGTCGACATACTTTATCTCTCTTCTTAGAAAGTGACAAAATCATACAATAACATAACCGCCTTCTGACGTAAAATGCTTAAAAGTAATCAAATAAAAAAAAATAACAAAGTTGCGCCGCTTTCCTTTTCAGTGTGAGAAATGCAACTTGCACTTCCGCCACAAGAGCCAGCTGCGGCTGCATCTTCGACAGAAGCACGGCGCCATCACTAACACAAAGATCCAATACCGTATGTCAGCGGTAGACATGCCCACTGACTTGACAAAGGCATGCTGAACTGGAAGAAGGGAACAGTTTTAATGGAGGCAATCTTGACCTTGGCATTTAAAGACCCCAACTTGTACAATCATCCAAAATTGTAGTGCCACACTGTGTTCATTAGACAAATAAATTGGCGGTGTACGCCATTCTAAACGGGTTTCCACTACATGTGAACGTAGAGCCACAAATGGCATCTTAGTCACTTTATTGTTTCTATATAGATATAAATATATATATAATGTGTGTTGGAGGTGTTTCTAAGCTTTGACGGTACGTATATAAAGCTTTATTTTGTTGAGAAGGATGGAATGTAAACAATCAGTTTTTTGAAAAATAAAGTATTTTATATCAGAACTTACTTTTCTCAAAGTATCAAATTTTGATTGACGGGTGGTACATATATTTTAAGATAACAAGAATTGCGGCTGTATAGAGTTGTCTATACATTTTTATGTAGATGTGCGTACATGTTGCACCATGACAAGCTGCCATATTCATGTGATGGTGGGAAAATGACATTGTAATTGGATTTAGTTGAAAACATATCAGATGACTGCTGCTGTCTGATGAGGATGTGCATGAGGTTACTCTCTTACCGTTGCCAGTTGTCGGCGCACATGAAGTGGGCAACTGCATAAATATTGTGACATATTGTGTAATTATATCTGTGGGATTGCTCTCTGCTGGCAGAGCCAATCTAAGTGTTGAAATGCATTTCAAGGTACTGCTTTGTTATGACTAAGAAAATATTTTGCTTCAGACGTATTTGTATAGATGTGATTTTAGTTTTTGTTCATTTGTTTTCCATAAGTGAAGGTTTACAGTTTTGGTCATTGTTCTATATCCTACAGTAATGTTGTGTGAGTGTCAAGGTTTTAGTTTGTACATACACTGTGTATTCAATGTGCCTTCCTCTATGGTGACTGAATTCTTCTCCATTCAGCCCGGCTCTGTTAAGGTACAACTTAAGGACACTTGTCCCAGATGTGTGTGTGTGTGTGTGTGCATTTTTAAATGCTTGTCACCAACCGTAAAACATGCAAATTCATCATTGTAAATCTTCAGGACTTGTTTTTGGATTGGGCTTTTTTAACTGCATTAAATTTATTGTACAATGTTATAGATGTATGAATGTAAAATAAAGGTATTGGATTTCTATGTATTGACAGCAGACTGAGTTTGTCATGTTAAAGTGAGGATTGACGCTGGATATACAGGCAGTTTGATAATTTTCCCAGAAATATAGTTCGATGGCTCCAATAAAAACTAGAGGACATAACGTGTAGATGAAATATAAACTCTTAAACAGACATTTATAGATTGGAGGATCATAATTGACTAAATGATCTATATAATTTTACTGCATTTTTATTGTAAACAGTAATAAAAAGGATGTTCTTAGTTAAAATAGAGCAGCTATATATTGACTTGAAATCTGATTCCCAGGACAGAACTGCATCCCCGCCATCTTTCAAGATCAAGACTCGTGTCTTTGCTCTGAAAAAGTGCCGTAAATATGAACTTGTCTAACACTCCACACAACCACCCATCAGCCAGATTCAATCCTCTAAGATAAAGTACACCTACTATATGTAACTTTGGCTGAATAGCAGCCACTGTGGCCACAAGCAACACTTAAAACTGTTTATGTTGAAGACGGATAAAGCCAGAGAAATGACCGTCAGATACACAGCAATGTGTCACTAAAGTTTGCCAACATTAGCCTCCGTTGGCTACTGGTCATCTGGGTGTATTTGAGAAAAGATGCTTTTTATCGCTGATGAATTCGACTTTTGGTTTGCAAGAGGAAGAACGTGTGAACGCGATGACTGCGGCCACAAAATTATAGCTCAGACTTACCTGGCTGAGTGCTCCTTCCTGGTCCAACAAAAGATTGGGCTGGGGGCGGAGCCAGACTTTTATGTTGAGTCCCCGCCCAAGGACTAGACCAAGAACTCTGTCAGCTTGGGGGGGGGGTATTAGGGTTTCTATAGGGGGAATGAGGGGTTTTAGTGAGGGGTGATGTGGTCCACCCCTGCAGGTGTTTATTGGGGTGATCCCTTAGTATATAGGCTTCCGTCAGGTCTCATTTAGGAGGTTGATTAGTTAAGTTTACACGTTTTCATAATATAATTAGTTTATTTGACCTCTTTTAAGGGCCCTATTGTTCTTAAAGCAGTTTCTTTAGTTATTGAAAATAAATCCTTTGTTTGGTACTTTAAGCCTGTGTCATCTCATGCATCGACTGCCTGGTCCACCACATCAGAAACTGCAGTTACAGCATGCAGAAGAAAAAGTTTAAACACAGCAGTTAAGATTATGGCAAATTTAATGTAGCAAGACGCGTATACTCATTTGCATGGATTATCCAGTGTTCCCATACGTCACACGTATTTAACTTCTACAGCGCAGACTTAAGGTGCACCCGACACGCTGCCATGTCTTTACCATCATCTTGTTTGTTCCTCCAATAAATTTCAAGGCCAAACCTAAAATCTGTTAACAGGTGAAACAGCTACAAAAATAATCCCTATAAAATGACAACATGATCCAAATATAAATAAAATATTTTTTAATGTGAAGTGTCATAAAAAAAATCCAAAAGTCATCATTTTTTACAGATAAGCAACAGTGCTTGGACTGTGCAACAGAAACACAACAGATCTTAACCTCTACTGGGCTCAAAATTGTATCCAGTTCTGTTTCTTTTAAACAAAAGACAGTATCAAATGCAGCCTCCTATACGGCCTGTGAGGAGAAGACCATTTCTAATAATTAGTTTTTTGCAAATTATTAAATCACTGATGTCAGGAATGATTGAATTCAACTCTGTGAAAGTACAGGAAAACTACCTTTACGGCTTAATAACAAGAGCTGCACAAACGGTATCCTCTTTAAATTAACTTCACTCCAAACTTAAACCACTCATTATTCACCATAAAAAAAAAAAAAAAAAAAAAAGAAATTCCCACCCCTTCAACGCTGAAACCCCATCCTGCAGGCCGATCACTGCTTCTGCTGCATTGCCTCTTTTCGCGCAGCGTCTTGCAGGAGCTGAGTGTCCACTTCATCTGCAGGTAGCTGAACATAACGGACCACAGATCCACGGATGAAACAGTTCTTCACAGACAGCTGGAACAATTTGAAACAAGACATTGAAGATAATCATCATTCAACCTGTTGGAGATGCTGAAAACCCGCTTAAAGCGATGCAGAATCTGTGCCATAATAATGCATTTGCTGTTTCGGGAGTCTCATTTCACGAAACTCAAATTATTATAGAATACAAGTTTCACGGGTGTTTCATTCACATTGATTGGCTGTGGTATTATAATAATAATAATAATAATAATAATAATAATCACAAAAGCAATCACTTGTGTTTTTCCTTCTCAACCTCATTACAACACAAAATGTATAAAAGTACTGAAGTGGTAACCCCCCTCCTACGCCACAAGTTCAGCTTGCAAATTTGATGATGGTGCAAGATACGGAGGTATTGTTATTAGTACAGGAGATATTTCCTGTTTGTATGTTACCACTACATGCTAAGCATAAAAAAAAAAAAATATCTCCTATGTATATTGTAATATTTCTCTTTTCAGAACGCTGCATCAAAGTATTTTACAGCTGGGGTTTCTGAGACCATAGTCTCGCATGGCAAGACCTCTCGCTACATTTTGTCTTAGCGCTTGAGAAGGTCTGGCTGAACCCATATCCTGCTGGTATGAAGGGGGGGGGGGAGACGGTCTGGTTTGTTTGTATTCCTTTAAACCAACAATAATCATCTTGGGCGGCGCTAAGCCCAGCATGCAGCGACAGTGCTCTTGCAAAATAGCGTAAACACGCATATATAGAGGAAGGGGAGGAGAATTTTGACTGAAATGCTCGACCAATGGCAGGCTTACACCACATCCTACTTCCTGCCAGTCTACTGAGACCCCAAACAGGCGTAATGCATTATTGTCTGTAGCAGAGCTAAACATCCTCACTTCAAAATCATGTTTATAACCAATTTCCATCAAATCTGTATAAGTCATAAAATGTCATCATGATTAAACAATGTAAAGTTTGTTTGTTGAGCTGTTAAAGAGGACCCGAGATACTCAAACTCAACAGGTAGACACGTCCTAAGACCTGAAACTTGTGAAAGCACACAATGATCGGTGGCGGGACAGCTAAACCTACCATGTGTGGATATTTCTCCGGGTCAGTGACACTGATGTCTGTGAGCTTAATGTTCAGGTACTGAAACACACAAGCAGAGACACTGGACATCAAAACATTAGAAGTCAAAGAGTCAATGTAAAAGCTTCAAAATAGGAAAAAGAAATAATTCTTTCCAACCTGGTCAACAGAATGAAGTGTCCCACAGATGCTGAAAAGCGAAATGATGGATACAAATTATTACAGGCATTTATGGACCTTATGTCAAGACCAACGTGTGTGAATGAACCACTGGTCATAATAACAACAATACCTTGCTATATAAAAACAACACCACTGCAATAAATGAAGCCTATAATGTTCAAATATTAAAGTCTGTAAGAGAGGGTTCATCCATTCAATTTCACTGTGATTTTGAGCCTGTTATAACTTTGGCTTGAATAGCAGCCACTGTGGCCACAAGCGACGATTAAAAGGATCATTCACGTTCCCCTTCCACTGCTCCAACAGCATGCAGGCTAACAGTTTAACCAGGGGGGGGGGGGACAAACCTCAAGTCATTTTTGAGCTCCACCACCACATCCTTTCCCACCAGCGACTTGAAAAACGAGTAGAAAAGCTGAAAAACAGAAGGACACGGTGAGGCTAATGTTAGCAGCGGCTAAATATAGAGCACGATAGCCTGTATGCGGATAGCTAACTGTTAGCAAACTAAACCACACACAGCCACACAGCGACACCGTGAGCTGCGAGTAGCTCAACGCCTCGCTGCCTCTTCTCAGAGACATTCGTAAGCTGGAAATGTGTGGATTTATACATTCAAAGTGATTCCTCACCATCGCTGCTGCTGTTGGTTTCTTCCGGTAGTGCGTCTGGTGTTGATGACGTAACACACCGCGTGATATTTGCTGCGACGGACCGGGGTTCAATTGCCGACCAGCTCCACATGGCGGAGCCAGAGGTGCGCTCAATGTTTACAGGCGTGAAAATAAACTTTAGTACATGAGAGAGGTTTGTTGTAGCTTGTTAAGTGAAAGGTGTGACCGTAAAGCAGCATAACACCGCTGTGGGGCAAAACATGGACCATAGTGTCTCATAGAGTCCGTGGAATTACTCTCTTGGCTGTTTATCTGTTGGTCTTGTGTGATATACACTGTCTGTCAGCAAGCGTCTTGATTGGCAGACTGGAATATTAAAGAAAAAAAGCTGGTCACTGGGTCCTGTGACACAGGATCAAAAATACAATAGAGGCCCAAAAGACCTTTGCACCCTTTAGGGTTTACTAGATTTGTACTTCTCAACCAATTTGGCTTGTGACCCCTTAAAATGAAGCAATGTCTTCGTGTTAACCCATTGTCAGTGGTTAAATATGGCTATAGCTTGGGACCAAGTCAACCGAGAAGCAACTGAGTTATTTTTTTTTATAGCCCTTAAGAGGTAAAAATATCCAGTAATGGAGGGATGTCTGGAAAGAAAGGAGTGTAAGTTTGTGTAGCAAATGCAAATGTTGTCTCATGATCCCTGAGATTATTTTGACCCCTTGAAGTGTCCCGACCCCCAGGTTGGGAACCACTGTAATAAACGGTATCTCTCTGCAAGGAGAACTGCTCAGCATGTGCACAGCTCTGACTGGAGAACCAATGTAACGAGGAAGAAACACAGTCATAGTAGTTTTATTAAATTTAAGTGGAAAAAAAAATGTGTACATTCAAGAAATAGTACATTGAAGATTATTTTTTAGAGGTCTTCTTGATGGTGCACGCCAGCAACCATTACGCATCTGTGGAAGCAAAGTGCAGCTCAGCTTTACTGATATCTGATTGAACAAAATAACAAGAAAATGTAGGAGTGATTATATATATATATATATATATATATATATATATAAAAATATATATATATATATAAAACCATCAAGTAGAACTTCCTCTATGATTTAAATATTTTAACTTGCTTGGATAACATATGATTCTCCCTCTGCGTGCAGTTCCTTTAGCCAACAGCAGATAGAAGCAAATGATAGGAGTGTCTAAGTGTTAGATTGTCTAGGGCCTAAAGAGGCATTTATGAGTTTGTGGGGGGAAATCTAAAATGCCAAAATCTAATTAAGCTGATATCTGAATTTATTTGAGCATTTATTGTATCTTCAAGGCAAACATGTCAATGTCTGTACATGATAATACTGGGCAGGTAAACATTCATTAGCTAATGTATAGTGTAAAACTCTACATGAAATGTAACAAAATTATTTATAAGTAGAGTTTAATTTCCAACCTAGTTTTTAATGCAAGCGTAGCAGAAATGCAGTCTGAAAATGTGCCTCCAATGTTTACATCACGTTTAAAGGAAACGTTTCACATTTTGGAAAATACGCCTTTTTCCTCTTTTGCTTTTTGACGAGGATGAGAGGAGAAGATTGATGCCATGTTCATGCCAGTACGTGACATATGAAGCTACAGCCAGGGGACAGTTAGCTTAGCTTAGCATTAAGACGAAAAACAGGGGGAAACAGCTAGTCTGGCTATGTCCAACAGGGTTAACTGGCTGCAGTGTCATATTTAGCGCACAGACATGAATCGCATTCTCAGCATGCAAGTCAACAGGCACATTACCCAAAATGTAAAACTACTCATATGTGGTACATGTTGGCGTGGGGAGTGACTGGCTGAAGCCTTAGTTCTGTGTGTTGTGTGTTTAAAGAATGCAGAGCGGGAAGCTGTAAAGTTAATGCTGACCATCGCGGAAGCCTGGTCTCACTTCACAGAACGGCCCATCTTGGGAACTTCAGGATGCACTAAAGAAAGACAAAGAGTTTACATGGTCTTATATTTTACATGTGTTGTGGAATTCACTAATGCATCTTGCCTTAAGAGAAACAGAGTTTTCCTTACGGTCTTTGTGAGGTTGTGGCTGGCCAGGTCTTGCTGGCGGTCTGTGTTTGTTGGGGAGTTCAGAGCCGTCTCTGTAGTCTCTGGGTTTTGGGTTCTGGGGCTCCGGAATGCCCGGCCGAGACTTGGAAGGTAAAGGAGGCCGGATTTGTCCCACGCCCCCTTCAGAGCGCGAGGGCACCACTGGTTTCTTCTGCATTGAGAGATGCGAGGTGATGGGAGTTGGAGGCTGAGGTTTGGTCTCAGAGCAGGTGAAGGAGCGGATGCGTGGAGTGGGCACCGGGGGGCGATCAGGGTCTCCCTCTGCCCCTTTGGGGGTTGCAAAGAAGGAATCTGAAGGTGTGAGGTGGTCCTTGTGCTGATAGTCTTGGTCCTTGCTGCGACCATGCACTGTTTCCAATGAACCATATAGCGGATTGTCAAACATCTCTGACACCTTTTCACCCTCACCCCTAGGAAACAAGGGATCAGTCAGCGAAGGTTCCGTTTCACTTTCTACTGAATCATTTCAGCTATTAATGTCATTGCTTATCCTGAGTTTCAGTGAAACATGTTAAATCACATTGCACCAGAAACAGGCACTTACGTAGGATTTAAATGCTTTCCTGTAGGACTGCGTGCGCCCACATCATAACCACCCTTCTTGGATTCTTTACTCCCTTGCCCAGCAATTGGGAGATTTTTTGGTGGCATGCTGTAACTCCAACCTTTATCTATCCCAGTGCCCCTTTGGAAGGACACTCCCATGTAACTGGCATTAGAAATATCATGTATTTGGGTGATGGAAGACCTGTCAAGCAGAAGACAGGAAACATCACACCCTGTAGTCATGTTTGAGATACTGAGTCACCACATGTGAACAGAGAACTTACTTGCTTGGGTCGCCACCTTTGCCTTTCGAGGTGACAGTGTCATCCTTTTCAACTTTGATGAAATCTGAAAGCAGAGTAAGAAAGGGAATTGATGCTACAAGAACTGAAGTGGAACGCATTCAATAATAAGTCCTGAGCTGATTTCCAGACTCACCATATAACTTCTCAGTGGGCTTGCCCTCAGAGGTGTGCAACTGGATGCCACCTGTCAAAGTGCCGGTCTTCTCTCCGTGGTGAGTCAGCGTAATCTGAAATTCTGTGTAGCAGAACTGGGCCGCTCGCAGCGCGACACAACCCTCTCCTTTGGGAATAAAACACCAGCAAACTGTAAGTAGCGATCAGCTCAATGCATCTGTATTATAAACTGCATGCACGTTCATTACCGTACGACTCGTCGCAGTCTGTTGACTTCACACACATGAGGATGTGCTGGTCCAAAAGGTACTCTGGGTCAGAGATGATGGGGGTGAGCTTGAAGAGATAGAGAAGACAACAAATGATGATTGCGTGCCACAACAAGTCACCTTCCACATTGAAAGCTCCTTGCTAATTTTACCTCAACTTGGTTGCCAAACCAAACTTTTATTGACCCATCTGAGTGCTCCGTGTTCTCCCCCTCTGATGTCTTCACTGTTTCTGTAGACATTCAGAGAAACATGTTTTGATAATCGCAGTCCACGTTAAAGCAGAATCCAATGTGATATCACACAGATGAAACATACTCTCCAAGCAGCTGGAATGGTATTCGATGAAGAATTTGGTCTTTGATTTTGTCAACAAGGTGGCCACGCAGTTCATGATCTGTATCCCACCTTGAGGTGCACTGTTTAGATCTGGGGAAGAAAAAAAATCGCCATACTATAATTCTGGAGTGGATAACATAAAGTCATCTGCAGTGAGCCATAGGTGGTGATCATACCTTGCTTGGAGACAAACTGTGAGGCTACTCCGACTTCGAATGAGGCAAACACTGGTGAGTGGTCACTTGTCATGATGTCATTAGTGCACCCTGCAAGTTGCAAAGTTTGGCCGGATGAGTCTTTCGAAATATCATTAAAGGGTTTTGGGACTCAGGAGAGACAGGCAAACAAAGAACAGTCAAAATGTGCAGCAGAGACTGAGATATCGTGACTTTCAGTCCCTAGAATGGTTTGTCTTCTGTTAGACTCCCCCTGCCAAGCATCCACTTCCTGTTAAAGGTTTTAAGTCTCGAGCCTAACCCGAGATAACCAGATGACATATTCAGGGTTATTTTTTCATACCTAGCTCTCTTTAGAGCCACAGAGAACATTATACAAATTTAAAAGTCTTTAAGTTCAGGTGGACTGGCCCTTTAAAAACATAACAAGGTCCATATCATATCTTCCAAATAATGTTTTCTCCATGGAAGTTTTCTGGAGAAAACTATGTCATTTGGTACTAATTATGGATCATAATAGGATTGATTTAAACCCCAGTAAATCATTTTCTTATTGAAAAATGTACTTTCCACGTTTGTTGAAATCTATGCTTGCCTGTAGACATTTGCCATTGTCTGACCAAGGCTGGAATTTTGTCGCCGTTATCAACATTCAAATTTGAGTTTTAAGAATTGGGACCAAGTACTGAGTGGAACATTTACCAAATAAAAATGAATTAGAATTAATTAGGTGGAGGTGTAACAATTGGTAACAACACAGTCCCTATTTTCCATTTAATTCATACCAAATGACATACTTCTTTCTACAACCCTTCCTAGGAAATTATGGACCTTACAAAATAAAGCGCTACCAACAATGTTCCTGTGGAAATACTCACCATATGCTTGGCAGGCAACATGAACCAGAGGGTATGACTTCCGCAGGACACGGTCACACCATGAGGGCAGGTTGTATTTTGTCTGTAGAGTTAAATTCATCATACATACATTAATACATTAATCTGTTTCACAGACAGGGATTCACTTTACTTTATTTCAGTTTAAGCATTAAAAAGTAGCTGGAAGTTTACATATCAGAGTTAATTTAATTTCTGGTAGAAGTATTAGTCAAACATTCTTGCTGGTATGAATCTAAATTCATGAGATTCTAAATGTCTAAAAGGCAAATGTGTTAAATTGATCCGGATGCCTGTAGATAAGATGTATCATCAATTGTCTATGAGCCGCAGCATCATCGACCTTTTGACCTAGACGGCTTAGAACAAAAAACATGTTCCGTATCAACTGAGATTTGTGTCCAATGCTCCAGTTGTTTTTACTGTTTCTGCACAATGGTGACTAACAGGAGCCATAGGGGGAAAAGACACCTGACTAAACAAAAGCTTACCCCCGTGGCTTTGGCCTTTGTGTAGGCATACTTCTCTCGCGTGTCTCTTTCAAAGCGATATGTGGGTGCAAACGTGATTTCCTCTTCATCTGCAATCAAAATAAAATCAAGAAGACACTTAATGAATGCACACGGGCGATGAACAGAACAGAGCTAATATAGAAGATCACATACAGGATAAGCTAAGTTACACTGAGTTACACCTGGTCATATGTCTGCATTGACTAATATTCTTCATGTGCCCAAGGCTCACCGAAATGCAAGAAGACCTTTCCATCATTCCTCTCCATGTTGAGCTGGTCTTTACTGAGGAGTTCCTGGTACTGCTGCTGTTTGATCTTTGTCACTATGTACTCAGCTTCCTGCGAAGGGAAACAGTGCAAAGCAGTAACTTTTCCTGTCCAAAAGTGTTAGCAGCTGAGAGCTCAGGCACCTGCCAGCCAACATGCTCTTTTATGCAGCGCTCGCTGAATTACAGCACTGCTGCATCTCTAATTTCTGAGGTAAATATCATTACAAGACCAATGTCATAAAATGAATATAAAAACATCAAACATTTCTGAGTCTGCATGTCGGTATTGGGATGATTTCTAACAACAGAAGTTCAATTAAAATGTTACAGTAGTAATTCATTTAGTAGATACAATATGTTACATCATATTGCATTTGTTTTTGTGTCATTTCTATATAGCAAACTGCATTCTTTACAACTTACTGTAGATGGTAATTCAACACGGTAGTTCAAATCACCAAGCCAGAAGAGGTGGGTGAACCGATGAGTGATGTCAAATGGATTGAGCTTCTTATCTCCCAGATTCAGAAATCGCAGGATGTTGCTGTAGTTCTGGTTGCGTCTGCAAGTACAGAAAAAAATATGCACAAACAGCAGAAAAGCACAATAAAGTAAAAAAAAATATATAGATAAAAATCTATGTGAACACTGTTTCCTGCATTTATATACATTGTTGTATTTGCATATTCACTAGAAAGAGCGCACACTGCCTTATCTTTCAGTGATCTTTATCTGATCTGACTCACATCGGGGGTTTTTTAAGCAGAATATTAACTGTAAATTGAATATATAGATTAAAAACTATGCAGAGGAGAAAGAGGTGTCATACCCCAAAACTGAATCTACCACAAGGTTATCACACAAGTCAAAATATAACTGAATACATCAATACATCATATTTTTGCTTAAATAAATCAAATAGAGTGTATCAAATGTATCAAAAAAATAAATCAAACAATATAAAGCCTTGTACTTTTCCTTTAACCGCCAATCAGCTTTCAGCTAGCTACCTAGCGGAAGCTAACCTTTGACCATTAAACTACACCAGCCAGTGCAAGAAAAGTTAATCATCAAATTAAAAAGAGCTTCTGAAAGAAAAATAAATCAAGTTTTAATTTATTCTCTCAACTGATTAGCGGTAAAAGAATAACATCCGTTGTTGCATAATTATGTAGCCCTACTACTTGCTACTGAACCTGTCAGTGCAAACTAACAAATAATGGGCGCCCAGACGAGAGGATCAACATTTTTCATCAACTCCTCTCTTCTGTCATCTAGATTTCGACAGCTGGACAGTTAGAGGATAATGCATAAAGAGATTTGAGTGAGATCAATTGAAATGGTAAAAGTGGTGGCAACAAAAATGAGATTTTGAAAAGTGAATCCCCAGCTGAAATGACACCCTAGGTTATAACCATACATTTTGTCACTAATAATCATTTTAAACGTGGCTTTGTTCAAAGTGTAATGTGTTGCTCACCTGATCTTCTTCTCACTTCCAGACGTCAAGTGACTGTTGACAAAGCCAAAAGATGTACCGTTGAACATGAAGGACACTCCCACTGCGCCCTTGTTTCCTACAAAACAAACAGTTGAGAACTGATGGGTAAGTGTTCAATGACCCTTTATGACAGGTCATTGAATGGCATGCGGAGAAGTGGAACTGCTTACCCAGAGTGTTGGCGATCCCTGTCTTCACACTGTCTGAAAAGATGTGGGAGATTCTGTTCTCATGCTCAGGCTTGGCCAAAACCACGATCCGAATGTTCCACAGAGTGTGGATCGCCACCTGGATGTTAGAAGATGATATGAGGGCTTACTGCTCTGCATCTGCATTCATGCATTTTGTTACCGTGCCACAATCACTCACTTGTTTAAAGCTGATGTTTGTGATGTTCCTCAGGACACCTTTCACTGTGTCTGCCCAATCCCTCTCACCCAAAGGATCCTCCTGAGTCCCAATGACATAAAAATCATGCGGGATGTGGTCCGCGGTGTCGTCCCGTGTCTTCCCTTGGCCCTTACACTGAAACCAGGAGTTGATGTTGTGGAGAGGACCAGCATTTCCTGCGTGTTTATGGGGAGATATTTTACTCCATCGTTACATTATCAGTCATGAATTCAAATTTGTAGCACGCAAACATTGTTACCCATGTTCCAGGTGCCAACAAACACTGTGATCATGTCTGGTTCAGGCTTTTCAGAATGTTTGTTCTTCATCTGCTGAAGCAGTTGGCAAAAACCCTCTCTTTTCTGGAGAGACAAAAAAAAAGAAAGATTTCTGATAACATCGTACGTCATGAATTACATGTGACTTGTGACACAGCTTCTTGCTATAAGAAATGGGCTCCTACACGAACACACTGATTTCTAGTTTCAACAGTTTTGGTTGTTTTGCACGAGAACATTTGGAAAAAGGTGATGTCACACACTCCTCCATCAGGTTTTAGCAACATTTAAATGAAAATGTGTTGACAGTTGTGGGTTTCATGCTAATGAAATCCATGCCAATGTTGCCAGGCCACTTTCAACCAAGTCTGATCAATGAATATTTAATGTCGCAGATAAATACTTGATTTTAAAACAGGTTTTCAGGGGCCTAAAGCCAAATCAGATGTTTGTTACCTTTGTGTCATCAAACACAAACTCTTTACGCAAGATCTTCTCTTTCTCTGTCTCCGCCACAATCACAAGCTTGGCGTGCATTTTCTGGGATTTCACCAACTGCCGGACTGAAAAATAAACACAGTATCCTCATTAAGATGAGCAGGTGGTTTACAGCAGTTAATAAACAAGAGTGAGGCTCTGTGAAGTGATACTTGCTACCGACAGCATGTTAATGTGTCTACAATGACAATGAACATGCAGATGCTTAGCAGGTAAAATGTTTACTATGTTGACCACCTTGGTTTAGCATGTTAGCAGGTTAACCTTTGCTAAGCACTAAACACAAAGTACAGAAATGTTGACCTGATGATGGTGCTAGATGAAAAGTTAAGGGATCACCAAAGTTATTATAATTCATCCTCAGGTAACCATGAATGTCCATGAACCAAATTTCATGGCAATCCATTCAATAATTGTTGAGATATTTCAGTCTGGACCAAAGCGGTGGACTGAAAGGAATGGGGTTACAGAGCAATGTGGTTTCTTAC
This sequence comes from Gadopsis marmoratus, assembly GCA_036023855.1. Lineage (NCBI taxonomy): Eukaryota > Metazoa > Chordata > Actinopteri > Centrarchiformes > Percichthyidae > Gadopsis > Gadopsis marmoratus. Next base: position 24,718 of record JAVQJF010082283.1, on the reverse strand, counting down.
TTTTGTTGTGCACAAAGTATTTGTCGTCAGGCCCATCTCTGCACTTCTTTAAGAAGAGCTTCCCACATTCAACATCCACTTTCAGGAACATCTTTGTTGGAATACCCAGAGATTCTTGCTTGACCTTTGAGTGAAAGAGGAAATTGATCAAATAAACCATTAAACCTCGTACATTTTAAATCATTCCATTTTCCTACATTGTAATAAAATAACTCAATTAGAGAAGCACCTCAAACGTAACAAGCGGTATGAGAGATTTCCTGTGACCTGCTTCATATCCAACAGACTCGGACACAGAACTTTTAGTCTGAAAAATAAAAATAAATAGAGAAGAACTTTGTCATCTGGAACTGATATTATATATGGCTGATATGTTAATAGCCATCATTGTTCACAGTCAGTCAGTAAAATAATATGCGGTACTTTACCTTGTCTTCTATTGAGTAGAGCAGTTTTGTCAGTTGCTCAAGTCTAAAGGATACAGACTGACCTGAATCAGTAGACATCTGGTGGGAAAAAGGAAATAATAAATGATGATGAGGACTGTTTTGTGTGAGTTGATAATGCGGCAAAGGATCAAGGGTGCCACCCACTTGTCTTGGAAACTGTCCGATCCCTGGTGAGAGCTGTTGGTCGAACACTCTATGGAAGACCTCCAGAGTTGGCAGGATGCGGGAAATTTCACTGTCTCACAAAAAAGTCATAGCGTGGTAAAACCAGCTCTATGCATTGTAGTCTATACAACATATTCTGTTGACTGGCAACTATACCTGTTAAGATTCTTGCAGATTGCCATTGTTAGCTTCTTTAGCCCAGGGAGGTTAGGGTAACCATTCTGTATTTGTTCAGCATCCAAGCAGATTGAGGTCCTGAAATATTCTTGCATTGCCACTTGATGTTCCTCAGGTATTCTGGAAATATGTAACACAGGAGCACTTTATTAAACACTGTTATCTCATTATTTACACGTCAGTTAGCTTCAGCCGAGCACATCACTGCATCAAATCACTGCCCGTAATCGTAGGAATGATCACACTGTACAGATCATCATCATAAACTTTGCATGATGAATTATCCTGCTGAGCACAGTTCTAAGTGTGCTGCATCAGTGCAAATTTTGCAAATGCGACCATACGTGGACAAGTCCATATGCAGCAGTCTCATCAGGTAGGTGTCTGATAAGGACTTGCAGGTCGGCTCAGAAGACTTGGGGTCACTGTCTTTCACATCATTGGCTGCGAAGTTCCTGGGTGGAAGCTGCGGTGGAAGATGATTGGATTCTACAGGACAAAGACGTATAGGATATGTAGAAATGTTTCAATCTTTGACAGGCACAAATTCTTTGGTTTTGATTTTACGTTGTTGCCACTATTCAGAGGAAGTGAAGCTGTTTGACCTTGCTCCTCGTCTACCTCCTCCTCCCACTGGACAGGGTACTGCAGATGTGTGACCAGACCCATATTGGGACTGTAATATGCCTCCACCAGCTCAGGCAGCATAGAGAAGAACCTGATAGGAACTCCATCAGATGCCTGAAGAGCAAATCAGAGCAGACACATTACTCTCCTCAGACCTCAGCAGAACTGAGATGTCATGTGGTGCTGTCAGGTGACAGAATATTTAAGTTTTACTTCCCATGTGATGTCAGACATGTCTACTTGCACTGTCTTGCAGCAGCCCTAGAGCTGCATTAACGTCATCAGTCAAGTTCCTTAAGCAACTTAATAGAGCTGTTTCAAGAGTTTCTTTTGTATGCTTCATGCCAGGGATTGACAGTGTCACTACTTTAAGCCACCAGCCTGAATAGCATATTGATGCATGTGGGGTCACGGATTGCATTTTGGTGGCACAAGCAGAAACCAACTGACCAAAGTAGAACACATATTAAACCTCACACAGCTGAACATTTTCCATTTACTTGCAGCTTGTTTGAGCCGGAAACAGGCCTGCCAGATATACAATAAGTACACCATGAGTACTTACTTTCTTTAGAACATGGTAATACTGATTTTTTGTTACTTTATTGTTAGACAGAATCTAACATTCTGGTACTCTATACCAGTGAGTTGTAGCCCAATCCTAACACTGCTTTCAGCACATTTAAAAAAGTTGTTGCATATATAATGTTTTCATGCTTGTCCATCCTCCACAACAAAATATGCCCGTTGTTGTTGGTTGATGTGCATGTTCACATGTATTTACACTTTCTCTATCTTTATATCTCCCTATTATAACTCACACACAAGCTGATTTCACTTCATCCAGTTTGATGTAAAAAAAATTACTTTTAGTTTTTTTCAATTTAGTTATATACCATAGGTAACAACAGATAAATATAAAGCCAATAAAGCATCTATTTATATGAAGAATAAACTCACCCTTGATTTTAAAATTTCCAACTAAATTACTGCAATTTCATTAGTTCCTGCCTCAGCCAAAAGTCTTCCTCATGGCTTCAAATCCTAGAATAACTCTTCACCAGCCACAAATCACTTTTAAAGCATGGATACAATGGCACTTGGACGTGTGCATGACAGAATTGTTATTGCACCCTCATACAGTGAGTGAAGGAAGTATTACACATTAAGAAACTCAGCTTCGTCAGTAGCTAAGAGCCTAAAGCCATGCTAACGCCTCTGTGAGGCTGTACTGCTAACGTCAGCATGCAAACATGCTCACAATGACAATTTTAACATGTTGATGTTAAGCAGGTATAGTATGCACCATGTGTTAACATGTCAACATTTGCTAATTAGCACTAAACACAAAGTACAGCTGAGGCTTATAGGGATGTCATTAGTTTTAAATTGGTCATAATTCAAAGTATTGAACAACATGAAATTTTGTCAGGATGATGGCTCTAGATGAAAGGTCTGCAAGCCATCCTGAGGGGGGGCATGGATGTTTGTTTCAAATTTCACAGCAATCTGTCTAATAGCTGTGGTCCTAGAGGAAAGGTCAGGGGGTCTCAGACGTCATCCTCTGGGGACCATGAGTGTCTGTACAAAATCTCATGGCAATCTTTCAAATATTTCTTGAGTTATTTCGGCCTGGACCAAAGCGGTGGACTAACTGACGTTAGCATGGTTCAACATGTTGCTACAAGCTAATGAACAGTTATTACAAATATATCTATTAAATTTGGTTACAGCTAAGCAGGTGCAGCTTTACAAAAATAGCTGTGTACCCACATTTAGTATTGATATTAGGAGAGAAATAGTCCTTTGTCTTCACATATGCTGTAAACGCTGTAACGAAAATTCATCTGACGTTGGAATACAATAATTGTGGCTTGTGTCAAACTGTCAACCCACCTGGACAGAGAGCTTCTTATCCTCATTTGGCAGGATTCTGTATGTGTACACACAGTTCTGGTATCTGTGGTTAAAATAATAAAATGCAAATGTCTGTCACTGGAATATGGCATGTATGTAGATTAAAGAAACATGCTGGCTGGTGTATTCAGTGTGTTTAGCATGCAATCAGAACAGTTTTGGTAGCATTTTAAATGAAGGTATTTTCAGAGGACAAAGGGTGTTGCTTTGTGGCAGTACAGTATGCAAATAAAGGGGAACTAGTCTTGTGCCGCAGTGCGTATGTGCAACAATATCTGATATGATACATTGTAATAGGGGAAAATTTTATCTATTAATCATGGTAAATTACATATGCCCAAATGATGTTTAGAATAATTTTTTATTAAACCTGACGCCAAAACAGTATAACAGCCATGTCATGTCAGTTCCTCCTGCATTAATTAGGATCATACACAGCTCATACTGCATGTTATGAAGGGTTTTTGAACAAGGAACAAGAATCATTGTCCACTCTCAAACTGCCAGCGCAATAGTGAGAAACAAGTAATGTCTACTTACAAAACACAGAGGGCATACGCTCCCTGTATGGACTCACTGTCCCGGATAAGGAAGCTTCCATCTCTTGCCGCTTTGGAAAGTAGATCCTCAGCTTTGGATCGAGTTATATTACCATGGCACCAAGGCTGATAACTTGGCATCCTGTCTGTCACCCAAGAGTCTGAGCTCAAGACTTTTGCATCTGCTCTCAAACTATATTCCAGCAAACCAAAGTAGACAGGGTTTTTTTCTGGTTATTCTCATCTTTTCATGGTGCGTACTTACTGCTGAAGTCCTTTCTTTCACTTGTTCATCCACTGCCCCAGAGAGCTGTAAAAGGAAGCTGTTACTACCTCAGTTCTGAACTTCCTCATTTGAGAAGTTAAGAGAGGAGGACCCTGGTGCCTCCGTCCTGCCTTGTTATATGACAGATCCACAGAGCTGTAAATGGAAATACAAACTTTCGCTTGCCAAGTAGACATCTTTATCACATTACTTTAATGATTAACCAGCATTCCCTCTTTAGCTTCTGTCCACCTCCATGTGAATGTGAATTGTACAGAAAATAGTGTAGCCATTTATAACAACTTTATCTGAAAGAAGTGAAAAGGGAAGTAACCAAAAAAAGGGCAAATATGATGATTCTTACTCTTTATAGTCTATTTATTTAGATACATTTTGCTTATTATATATATGTGTGCGTATGACAAGCCTCTCTTGGTTCCCAGATGCATTTTTTATGCTCAAATCATCTTTGTCCTTTCATCTAGAATAAAACAAGCACTCATTCACCCAGAAGACCCTGACTGCATCTGACTGCTAACTGTTTAATCGTCTAATATGAATGAGGAGAGCTATAGGGTTTTCGAAAATGTATACATTCAGGAAACACACGTTTAGAATGACTTGCTATGTTCATGTGATGGACAGGAAGTCTTGCAGAAATAAGGGGAGGAAATAAGCTGCTCACAAACCACAACATGGGTCACATGACGCAAAAAGAGAACTACGCGGTGACAAGTCACTGCAGCCTCGGAGGTTTCTGTCCTGCACTTAAAATAGGTTTCTCACTTTCACAGAGAGCATGTCAAAGTCTCATATATGCAGGGACAATATAGGCAAGACACATCATCTCATGCACAGAGGACGTGAAATCATGTTTTTGCTTGACAACAAGTGACAACAATTGAAATGTTGAGTTAACACACACACTTTTTATATAACAGCATTGAAATTCAGTATTTAATGACACATAAAAGAAGTAAGGAATGAAATGTGAGTCAGTTGTTAACATGAGTAAGCTGACGGTAACATGCGGTTTTAGATAAAACATCGCTTCTTTTGCAGATGATGTTCAGCCAAACTGACTCACAGTAATAGGGTTCATAGTTTGTCATGCAATAGTGCAATATCGTATAAATGAAGACAAAACAATAAATGCATATCATAGGAGAGTTAGGGAGCTGGATACTTGATGAATGATTTGTCTAGAATTTGTAAGTGGATTATATTTAAAACAAGACAATAGCAGCTCTGCAAGGCTGTAGCTAGGCTCAGTGATGAGCTTTAAGCTAAATGCTAACATGAGCATGCTAAGATACTCACAACAACAATGCTGATGGTTAGCAGGTATAATATTGTGTTTATCATGTTTATATCATATCATATCTTAGCTTGTGGTGTTGGCATGCTAACATTTGCTAATTAGAGCTAAAAACAAAGCATAGGCGAGGCTGAGAGGAATGTCATTAGTTTAGCAGGTAGGCTACTCGTCATTATGCACACTTGTCGTAATTACAATTCATTCTGAGGGGAACATGAATGTCACTACCAAGAGATATTTCAGTCTGGACCACAGTGGTAGACCAATGACAGAGGATACCGTCATCCTTAGAGCTTTACTGCTATTGTGGCTAACAGCAATATGTCATTACAGTAACAGTAACAGAATCAGAATCTTTATTGTCATTATACAGTAAAGATGTTACTGTTCAGCAATATATCATTGAATGTGTAGCAGTAATACAGTAATATACCACCATCTTAGTTTAGTGCATTAGCATGCCAACATTTGCGAATTAGCACCAAAAACAAAAGGAATTTGGTCATTAAACAATGTATTGTACCTAGTACAGTACCTCTAGGGGTCATCTGATCATCTGGATATCTGTAATTTCATGGCAGTCCATCCAATAATTGTTGAGATATTACAGTCTGGACAAAGTGGTGGTCGTCATTGCCATCCCCAGAGCTACGCTGCTAGTATATAGATAAAAACACCTTAGATAAAAGCTAACTAATGAGTATTAGTATCACATTTGGCATAGGATACAAAACAGGAACAGGAAATATACATAAAAAGTTGACTATGTACATATTTGATTATTTGGTGTTTGACACAAAAATCATTTTCCATCAGCAGGAAGCTTGTGGACTGAACAAGTTAATTTTTGCCGAGGTCACAGGTGGCTGGAGCCTGTCCCACCATGCACTGGATGCTAGGAACATGTTGCTAATTCATCAGATGACATAGCAGAAGCAACTAAAATGAGCATTTCTTCCAATTTTCTGTCTCATGTCTAAGACAAATGTTCTGTGCCTTGTTCTTGCCACCAACAGCAGGTGGCAAGTAGAATAAGTAAAGAAAAGTCTCATATCTCAAATAGTCTCGACTCATAGTCTCATAGGGGTTAGTGTTCGAGGGTTCTCTGCTTGACGTAAGGAAACAGTAGCAAAACATGGATGCAACTTTGATGTAATTATAAACACAGGTTTCACTAACGGGCAGTGGTTGTTTGTCTTATGGTGGTGTGATAGTGACTTTCAGAAAGGTTGACTTGGTCCCAAAGTAGCATTTTGCTTTTAAACAGGGAGCACACAAAATTCTCTCTATTTCATTACATTACACATGGAACATGAGTCTCACACTTTACTGGACTCAGTAGAAATGCACCTGCAGTGCTCCAGATCAAGTTCAAATTTCTCTTCCTCAAATCTCTGACTTGGCGCTCACAGAGCTCTCGTGTGTTCCCTTTAACTCTCCGCTGGTGGCTCCTGACACTCCGGCATTGTCATTGCAAAACAATCGCATTAGAGTGCCACGAAACTTCTCCGCGCCAAACAGGTAGATCAGCGGGTCCATGGCACCATTCAGGCAGGTGAGGGAGGAGGTGAGGCGGTTGGCCAAGCTCAGGCCTCTGCGTGTCTGGCAGGAGACGTCGGGATGGCTATAGCCCAGGATGAAAGTGGCCCTGCTCACATGATAAGGCAGGAAACAGACCACATAGATGAGCATGACCAGACCGATGGTGCGCAGGGCCCTCAGCTTGAGGGTCGGCTCTAACCTGGTGCCCCGACGCAGACTGTGAATGATGAGCAGGTAACAGGACAGGGTGGCGAGGAAAGGCGGAGTGAAAGCTACAGCCAGCGAGATCAGTGCGTTGCGTGAGGCCTTCTCTCTGTACAGCTGCAAACACACTGTCACGCCGTCCACCTCTGCAGTCTGGTGGGTGATCAGCAGTGGCGCCATGGAGACAACAACCAGGGTCCATAGAGAGAAACTGATGATGTGAGCGTAGCGAGCACGACGAACCTTCAGGGACCTCACAGCGTGAACCACAGCCAGGTAGCGATCCCCCGCCACGCAGGCCAGGAAGTACAGGCTGGCGTACATGTTGACATAAAACAAAAAGCCCGCAACTCTGCAGGGCACCTCGCCAAAGGGCCAGTGGCCTCCGGCGAGGTGGTAGGTGGCCCTCAGTGGGAGGATGATCACGTACGATAGGTCTGCCACAGCCAGATGAACCAAGAAGATGTTAGCTGGAGAGGAAGAGCCGCGCTGGTGAGAGAAGATCCAGAGAGCCAGGCTGTTACCGTTCAGCGCCAGAAAGAAAACCAGGATGTAGAAGCAACCAAACAGTGTGTTCTCAGCTGTTGCGTCCACTGCCGCGCAGCTCTCTGATGACTGATTGGAGAGTGGGGAGGGCAGCTCCATTGTAGCAGACTCCATTTTGTTGGCTGAAGAGACATATTATAGATTTATCAAAAATGCCATTTTCAGCTATGAATAGAAAAATATCTCGTCCTTGGGATGATTTTTATCTTAATGAAGTAACATTATGTACGTTTGCATGATAAATAAAAAATGACAGATCAGGTCTGATCTCTGGCCAGAATTTGAGTCATGACTGTTCTAAACAAGTGCTTTCAATTTCTGAAATAGTTCATTGTTAGTATTCAGACAGCAAACTACTCCAGTGACAGGAAACCATGCCAGTCCCAGCCCCTGTCCACGCTACTCTCTACACACACACACACACACACACAAAGTCTCACAAGGTAACAATAGATCAGTTCACGTGCACATCACCACACAGCGGATGCTTACTTCATCCTGAAGTCCAGGAAGTCTACGACGTTAGATCTTCACTCTCCTTTTCACTAACTAATACCTTCTCTAGCCTTATAGTCCAATTAGTCAGGAAGAATTCTTTCATCTAGACTGAATGGCAAACTCTCAAGGGTATACAAGAAAAGGAAGTGCACGAAACTATTCAAGGTAAACGTGGGAATGTGAAGATGTGTGCGGTAACAATATACTATACAGTATATGTAATGGTATGGTGTAAAATTCAAAGTGACGTGTAAGAGAATTATATATAAGCAGAGTTCAATTTCAAACCTAATCTGTAATACTATCTTAGCAGAAATTAAGTCTGAAAATGTGTCTCCAATGTTCATATCACTTTAAAGGAATATCTTCGACATTTTGGGAAATATGTTTATTCACCTTCTTGCCGACAATTAGAAGATTGACACCGCTCTCATGTATGTACGCTAAATATCAAGCTACAGCCGGTTAGCTTAGCCAAGAAACTAAACACCCGCCCACCAGGACCTCTGAAGCTAGCTAATTAACACGTTCCATCTCGTTTGTTTAATCTGTACAAAAACGGTTTTACAGGTGGTTATGTGAGCGTAGGCTTCCTTTTGTTACCTTTGGACAGAGCCATGCTAGCTGTTTCCCCGTTTCCAGTCTTTGTGCTAAGCTAAGCGGCTGCTGGCTGCAGCTTCATATTGAATGGACAGATGCGAGAGATGTATCTGCATACATGAGACAGACAAGGCAGCTATTGGCATGCCCAAGTCAAAAATACCTTTTCTTAACGTTTTGGTTATTGTCCATTTGAGTCTCACCGCCCGAGTAACCGTTTAAACTTTGAGTATGAAATTGACCAATATAATTGCCAACATTCCTCATAGGATTGCACATTTGTTGTTTCCAATCTTAGAGAACTATTCCAACACACCTAAAACATGACCAACCACTCCCTCCATCCCTCTGGCAAGCTCCGACTGTCCACTCCTCTCATTATGTTTTCATCTCCTCCTTTTTGGCTAACATCTACACAAACATCACTGAGGCGTGAACAGCGATAATGAATCTCAGAAATGGCTCGTCTCAAATCTTAACTTTGGTATTTGTGGAGGATCCAAGAACAATATCAAAACATGTGTAGCAGGGATGAACTTCAGCTATAGCAACATCAAACAGATGTTGCTATAGCTGAAGGGAGGTTCTCAAATATACAATGCAGATAGCTCACCAAACAGTGAAATGTAATGCTGCACAATTGCAGGGCTGCTTAACAGAAACGGACAGAGAGTGTCTCTCTTTATCTGACTGGGATAATCTCCGTTTCACCAGCTCACTGCCCAGACTTTTGGCCTGTTACAACCAGCCAGATGCAGCAGGGTGACTCTTTTCAGTGTGTGTGCTGTGCTCCTGCACTGACTGGAGCTGTGAGAACCACAACAAAGGGCATTTCTCAGCCAAGGCTCAGACTCAGCGCATTAAGGAGCACAAGTCCCCCAAAGAAAAGGGTTGCAGTCCCAGCAGGAATGACAAAAATATGCCCTCATCACAATGATTTGGGCGAGCAGATCTGTGCAGGCGTTCACATGTGCACAGTGTTGGCAGAAATGAGACTGAGCATCCTGGCACTGGTCCTTTTCAGAGATTAGTCAGTAACAGTTTGTCGTGACAAAACTGTGACAGCTGTAATGCGTACAATCTGCCATTGTTAAAACTCGTCATGGTAAAACCCAAGTAGAATACAGTAAATGTGAAATGTGGTTGTTGGATTAAGTGCACTTGATATTCATCCTTCCAATCTTAAAAAGCTGATGACTGATTGTCGCCGCCGCACGCGCCAAAAGAGCCTGCCAGGATGCTGAGCTGTTTGGGGATTTACATGACAAAAGCGACACATTAGCAGAATAAATACTCACTACTGTTGGTACAGTGAACTTTGCAGTTCTAGTATCAGGGATGTATTGTTTTACTGCAACCATTTGAGCCACTGAAATACAGTGAATAGCATACAATGAAAACAAGAAAAGGAATCGCTCTTGTGGAGCCAGATTTTTTCCAGAAGTTATCAAAAAAACAATAATTAAATAAATCTCTTTTGCTTTATCAACATCTGAGGTCAAATGAAAAGACTTACCTCAGAGAGTGGAGAAAAGGTTGGCTGCTTAAAGAACAATTCAGCTGCTGGACTATAATCGGTGCAGGACCAGAGTGAAGACCGGGAGTTCGACCGCTGAGCTGTGGAAGAACTGGAGCTCTGACACAAAGAATGCTGTCCTATAACTCCCTTTTCTCTCCCTCAAGATGTTCTTAGGAATGAGACTGTTGCTCTTTTTGTGTCTCAAACAAATTTGGTAACAGAAAGGGAGTCCCGACGGGAGCCTTGCGTTTGAACCTTGACCCCATCCTTTCTTTTCCATCGCCTTCTCCTCAGAGAGCCACTTGTGCGCTCTCCACAAGTGAGCCAGAATAAGGAGCACATTTTAGCAGTTTGGAGAAGAATGGCATGCCTTAGTCCCAATGAAGAGTCGGGTAAGACTCCATGGAAACGCTGCCTAGTGGTGCACCGAGTGCCTTTACCATGAACTCCCACCCTCGCACTGATAGATAGAAGATGGACTGTGTTGTTAATTTAGAATTTTATGACTGAAGTCTCAGAGATGATCTTTTATAAATGGTATGTTAAGTTCTACAGAGGGCCCCATTCCCTATAGCAGAGCAAGTGAAAAACAAGAGCAGGGAGAGTAGGGGTCGGGGGGGGGGGGGGTGCTTGGAGGAAACAGAGGCCCTTGTTGGTCTCCTGCCTCCTGGGGGCATCCTGAATAGAAATGCCCAAAATAATCAGTCACATAGCCATCGGACAGATGTCTAGAGAGGTGCCACTGGCTGAGTGGGGATAATATTCTTTTCATACAAGATCACAGCTGTGTCAGACACATCGGCCTTTTCTCTTCTCTGTTTCTACGATATGTAAATGGTATTCTGTAGACTTGAATGAAGCCAGTATCTGCGGTGGACTGTGGAGAAGCTTTGACATCAGTGCCCTGTTAATCTACTGCCAACTGCTAATTGGGACGGCCCACGCTTTTGTTCGGCTTCTCAGCTCTGTCTGTGCTGCGTCTCGTAACCCTGGAGTGAAAATATTGCCTTGTTTAAGCGCTCGCTATCATAAAAATATTGTTTTTCTCACTGCTGTGAGGGAGCAGCTGAAGGAGTGTTTGGTAGAAACATCAACATTTTGAACAGTTTTCCACTGGGGAAATGCTTTATTTGACATTTTTTGCAGAAACAATAAATGTTTTTTCATGGCCATAATCATTTTAAGCACTTAAGCATATTTTGTAAAGAATATGTAAAGCTTATGTAAAGTTGCCCCGTGGAGATTTTGACCACTATAAGCACTATGGCCAGTGGATCCCCATTCAAGCTCGTGACATGCGCTGCTAGCTATGTTCATGAACACGCTTCGTTCAGGTTGTGGTGAATTTCCAACCAACAAGCAGATGTAGCTGACATAAGTCACCTCGTTTTTCATTATGAGATACTGTATGAGACTACAACAGAGAGGTGGGGGCTGGGTGGGGGCCTCAAAATGTGCCCTTCAATGATTCCAGTCAATGAGAGTTAGTGGCACACAGAAACACAGCAATGTGCTGAGTAAAACACTGTTTTGATAAAAGAAATTGTCTTTTTAAATGTTTTATGAAAATACATTCGACACCTCAGGCTTGAGGGATGGACACCATGTGTTGTGGTTCAAAACTCCACAAACTTAACTTTTGTTTGTTTTCAAAAAAAACTCCACGGTGCACCTTTAATGTTTATAAGGCAGGGATATTAATATGGAGAGAAATGAATCTCAACATTAGTAGTTAATGCAACAATATCACTAATAATCCCAGACATTTATAGAGACAGGAAGTATTTCATTCATGTTATTAGATTATAGAAATTGAAATATGTAGAACACTGGGAGTTATTCAAGTTGGTTGTGTCTATTTGTAAATTAGTTTTACATTTATTAAACTTGGGCGGTATTTATGAATAGGAAGAAGCATTTAAAGAAACCATAATTGAATCACAAATTGTAAATCCTCTTTTTATATGCGAATCATGAACCACGTATATATTTATTCACTAAGACTATTTTCTCTCCGTAAATTAAGGGCAGGAGAAATTGCGTGCACTGCGTTAGTATTACCTACAACATGGGTTCTTCACTTAGAAAGACAACATTCATTGGCTTTAAATAAAGTGAGAGAGGAAACATCTTTCCTCTTTTCTTCTCTTCTTTCATGCAATAAACCAATGTGTTTTTTCCCCCCCACAGAGCATAAATAAAGTTCAAGTAGTAGTAAAATAAAGTAAAACAAAGACCTAGTCCTGTTCTGTCTCGTGTGTGTGTGAACTACATGTTGAGCGTGTTGGTTTAAATCTGCAGCTACAGGCACACATTGCGTCACACTCTACTGAGGCTCAGATGTTGAAGTTGTTCCTGGTTTGCACTGCCCTCCTCTCTTTGAGGTACATGTTGACATAGGAGGTTATGAGATCGTCCATCTTGTAGCCCTTTTTAAAAGAAGACACAGGGGGGTGAAGAACGGAAATGAAAAAGACAAACCTTTACTCACTGACAGTTTACACGTCTAACGATTGATCTTACCAGTGAAGTTTCACACAGGAATTTGCTCCCCTTGACTAAACTGCCGATAGTCATGTGAAAGTAGGTGCTTCCACTGCACCAGCTAGCGATGCGGTTGAATGGGTGATTTGCCAGCACATCCTTAACAAGAGAAAATAATTCTTAATTGTAAAAAAAATAAATAGGAGCAGGATGTGAAAGGGAATACTGTCAGCGATGATTGTTTTTTCACCTTGGTTTTAGGGTGGATGATGGTGAGTCCTTGCTTGCTGATGGCTATTCGCACAATATCTGGGAAACTTGGTTCGGATGTTTGCTGAAAAGGAGGTTACAAAGGCAAATGAGACAACTTTTCTTCACGGTGGTTATTGCTCTGTGCAGTTAGTTGACCACGATGACAGAGCGTGTGAGAGACAGCGAGCATCAGATAAACAATCCACCCACCCAACCAAATGGACTACAGATAGCAAGATAAGTCAGCACTTGTGCTGCGTTCACTGCAGCCCTTACCTTCACGTCAAAGAATGCACAGCCGAACGTTGGCCAGTGGCAAACCACCTTCAGAAAGGCCACCCTAGCTTCATCAACAGTCATACCACCGTGTTTGTTATAAGATGTGACAATACTCTGAAAGTGAAAAAAATATATATATATATACAGTATGAGCACAGAATGATACAACACTCTTTATATTTATTGTTATTTGCACTGTGTATCCAAAGCTTGATATATCTTATTCCACTGTGTCACAGAGCTCCATTGTTGTCCAAAAACTATGAAAGACACATCAATGAGCCACAATGTTGCACTCAGTGACAAGTTTGTATCAATCCACGGTTAAAAATAGTCCCCAACAAATCCATTATTTACTCTAGTTTGAGTAATGTTTGCTAAAAACTACAGTGCCCAGCTGTTTTAGGAAATGACATAGTGTTATTTGAAAATTACACTATATATTTGATCACTGTTTTTAGCCATGCTAACGCTAACCCTGCAAGTGGTTGATAGCTCAGCAACTATTGGATGGGTCGTCATGAACCTTTGCAAAGATATTCAAGGTCACCAAAGGATGAATCCTGATGACTTTAGTGATCCCCTGAGTTTTTCTCTAGCGCCACCATAAGGTTGGCAACATATGTTGGATGGATTGCCAAACAATTTATTACAGATATGCATGCTCCCATCGGGATGAATTATAATAACTTTAGTGATCCTCTGACTTTTAATCTAGCCCCATCATTAGATCAAATGATGCTGTACTATGGGTTTGGCGCTAATAAGCGATTGTTAGCATGCTAAAATGCTAAACTAAGACAGTGAACATGGTGAGCATTACCTGCTAAACATCAGCGTTATAGATTCCTGTTCCTGTTAAAGATTTACTTCTTCAGGAGGAACGAATGGGATTGGAGCAGAGTGTCACAGACAGGATTGAGAGGTCTTTTCATGAGATGTGTTGACAATTAGAAAGTTGAATGCCAGCCTTATCCTTTAACCGATACAATAGATAAAGGCCCTCTTGAGATGAAATCAATAAAAAGAAAGCCCCCTCATACCTTCTTCCACTCATTTTCAGACATGGCCTTCAGTTGGTCTGCGGGCACCAGCTCCTTCAGCATCTTGGGAATCATGATAATCTGGGTCTTGTCATTGTTGACCTTTATCCTGAAGAGCAAAGCTGCAATGTTGACCATTTCTTCTTTGGTGCAAACATGATAACCTCTCAGGTACTTTGGCAGTTCCTGGAAGATAAAAAGATATTTTATAAGGCCTGCTATTTCAGGAATTCCCAACATTTTTGGGCCTAAATTTGACACAAGTTGCTTCCGACTACAATATCCATTAAGAGACAACTGATCATACTGGTCATAATGAAACCAGGCAGTCTGGAACTAGTATTTACATTATCTCATCTATATGTCAGGTAGGATTATGTTTAATGAAAAGATTTGGCATTCGTATCATGCGGACAATCTCGTCAGCCTGGAAAATATGATGTTGGCTGAGCTGCATTCATTCAAATGTACCTGAGGGAAATGAAAGATAAGATCTGCCTCTGTGTCTCTGCCAGGGATCACATTGAACCACAACTTCCTCATGAAGAATACAAGGTATTGTATGTTGACTGGCCCACCTGCAGAACACACACACACCAAATAGGTTTTTTAGGTAAACACAAAGAGCCATCAAAAGTCCGACTAAAAATCCAATCAGATAATGTTTAGTACCATCTTTGATCCTCTTTGATTTCTTGGACCAGTCAGTGATTTGTCTCAGACTATCAAAGAAATAGTCTGTGTCATTCAAACTGAGAACCTGAAATAAACACAATTACAGAGGGTTTTTTGTTTTTACAACCAGTGGAGTGGAAGTGCTGAGAATCTCTGAGAGCACACACGCTGTAAACTTCTAGATCAAAATATAATGTTTATGATGTTCAGGGTTGAGAAATGTCAAATTAACCTTGTCATGTGTTTTGACAAAAATGCTGAAGCCGTCCGCTGACGCCAGTCTGAG
Source organism: Gadopsis marmoratus (assembly GCA_036023855.1). Taxonomy (NCBI): domain Eukaryota; kingdom Metazoa; phylum Chordata; class Actinopteri; order Centrarchiformes; family Percichthyidae; genus Gadopsis; species Gadopsis marmoratus. The sequence goes on along the minus strand of JAVQJF010082283.1, from coordinate 9,333 downwards.
CTTGTTGGTAATGTTCTGGATGAGATCCCTGATCCTCGTGCTTGTTGCGACCTCAAATATCTGAAGAGGGACGAGAGGAATCACTGGTATCACTGTGGGAATAGTTGACCTGGCTTTTTTTTGTAACTTTATACACGCAAGAGGTCTGCGTTCGTACCTCGTCTGTGTCGTTGGGGAAGTGGAATTTGTGGAAGATCTGGGTGCTGTTCTGTTGGATGGCGTCTACCTCAACCTGGTGTGGTGGTAGCTTCCTGGGCTCCATCCTACACAAGGACAGCAAATGGTAGGCCACATGTTTTTTTTTACTTTATCGTTTTGACACTAAGCAACAGATTGAGTGCAGATAAAGAAAAGAGCGCACACTCCACTCCACACACCAGAATGCAACACTATGCACCAACTGTACAGATCAAAGGTCTCTTAGAATAAATTATGCTGAATGTGAATCAAATGTATTCATGGAGGAGGCCATGCAAATGCAATGTGGTCAGTGTGAAGTTTATGCATTAGTTCAGAGTTCTGTTGTCATGTGAGCATCACTGCAAGCAAGTGCTGCTGTAAACTGTTGTAAAACAACTTGCAGTCAAAAAATCTAGAATAATAAGCCCATATGCCTCAGTTATATTAGTTTGCTTTTTGGAGAAGCCTTTAGCTCATGCGGGACTTAAAACACAAGGCACCACAGCTTGACATTTCAATTTCTCACTGCACCAGTCGAGGTGTCGTGTCATGGTGGCTGTTAACCAGAGGTAGAGTGTTGCAACTGCCTTGTACTTTTCTACAAGCAATATTATGCTTCTCTAGAAATAATCCTGTCGCCATTACACGCTCTTTGGGGGGAGGGAGGGTGAAAGTGGCGCCGTGTGTCTTGGCGATGCGTAATACAGAATGTTGGGCTAACCTCAGCGAGCTCTGCAGCCGCTGCAGACAGTCGGAGGCGAGGGGCTCTCTGCGGCGCGACTCCAGAAATCGCTGAGAGTGCCTCAGAAGAGACTGGCTGGGAGGAAACAGGCCGCAGCAGAGCCACAGCAGCTGCCAACCCTGCTCCATGCTGAACCTGGGTGATGGGTCAAAAAAATATACGTAAGACACTACTACATTATGAACTGGACTCTTGGTTTGTGTTCAAATCCATTCTTGTACACTGAAACGACGTTCTAACATTTAAGTTCCACTTCTGGAAAATATGAAAATGTTTCTTATTTGCACTGTTTGCTTCCTACTTTCTAAATAAAGAACAATACACAAGGGAGTAACAGTTCTAGCGCCTTAAATTCAACAGATTTACCTTAAAATCTGGGTTTTATCTTTTTAAAATGTGCTAGAGCTGCAACTAAAAGTTATTTTTTTTATAAATGAACCTGCCATATATTTTCTTGAATAATGAATCAACCATTTGAGCTGTAAAACAGTAAAATAAAACAAGGAAAATAAATCTGTTTCCATAATTCCAATTTGACATCTTCAAATGTCTTGTTTTGTTAGACCAACAGATATTCAGTTTATGATATAAAAAGTAGAACATCTTATTGGAGAAGCTGTTGCAGCACTTTATTATCTACATTAACAAAGTAGTGTATTATTATAGTAGCATAATGGGCATATACCTTTGAGCCACAAAGCCTTATTATCATTCTAATGTGTCAAAATAGAAATTTTACTAAAGCAATGGAAAAAAGTGAGCTGTATATATTTATATCATGGGGTAATAGCAATGATTGGCTGAGATAGTGAGATAACATAAGCGTACCGGTTGTTATTGCTGCTCATCTGCTTCATGATCTGGCAATAGATCTCATCCCTGAGCGCCTCGTTCTGAGTGGCGGGGCCGAAGATCTGGTCGGTGAGCTCGAGAGGACTCTGCATCTGCTTGGTGGGGTAATCTCCCATATATTTCAGGATCGGTACGCAACAGTCAAGGAGGAATAACCATACTGGTTCAACATTCAATCAACATTCAAACAAATGTAAATGCCCCCGAGTTAACTAAAAGGCTAGTTTTCATCGGCAGTCCATTTGCCTGATGTTGTTAAGCATCCAAAGCTAACAAGCTTAGCTTAGCTAGGCCTAGTTATTTCAGCTGTTTTCATCCATCTCCTTAGCCATGTCAGAACGTTTTGATATAACTCTGGTGCGTAGAGGATATCAGTGAAGGCCAGACAGGCTTTGTGGCTGAGCTCTGAGTTGCCCACCAGTTTCTTGAGGAGGGGCTGTCTGATTGGCTCTCTGGAGTTTGCCCACAGCCTCTCAGGAGCAGCGTTCCTGGAAATCACCTGGAGGTTCACGTCCTTAGTGGGCTGCCTGCAGGTTCAAAGGAACAAGATGGATTTTCCTGCTGTCAGTATTGTTTCAATGAGCATTTTCCTACTGATCAGCAGGTGAAAATATGCAGAATGTAGTCAAATAGTGGTCATTAGCAGATACCTGAAGTACTCGAGGGAGAATTCTTTCAGCGTAGCAGGAGCTAATCTCTCCACTGTGCCCGTTTCTTTCTGGCTTGCCTGTATGATGTTCTTCCTCTGGTTAGGAGACAAGTTGATGAGACTCTGAAATAAAGAGAAACATGCACCACATTTAATACTCCACAGATTCTGAGCACGATAACTCATCTTTGATGGGCGTGTCACTCTATGGTATGGACATCTCCATACCATGACCTCATTGGTGGGCTTGCTGAGCGTTGGCAGGACTAGGATGGCCTCAGTGGGGATGGCTCCTGTTTGTCTTGTGCTTGCATTTTCTCCCTTTATCCAGCCACGCCCCTGAGAAAACTCATCATCTTTGATTAATATAATGAGCTCGCCCTTCTTGAAGCTGAGTAATGTGGGGTCATCTGTAGAGGGATAGGAAGGCAACTCAGAAATCAGTAAGCAGTTAGCAGAAATGACACGGATAATTCAGCGGCGATGATATAAGAAAGGAATAATCAGTCCTCTGACCTTGCCTGTCAGCTTCCTTCAGAGTCACAGCATACTGAGATCTCTCTGTCAGTCCACTGAGGAACATTGTAACTAGCTCTGCCATGGCATCAGCTGTGCCTCCACTCAGGGTAAAGTCTCCTTTCAGTGTATGCAGGCTCACCGCCTGGCCAGACGCTTTACCCTCCCTGGGTGGGCATCAAGGGGGAATCATAACACAGTGAGTCATGCACAGCTGGCAAAGTAACACCACACTGTTTTGTGTAAACTTGACTCTTCCTCACTGTAAACTGGCACACTACACTCATCCCTTCCCCTCTGATCCTATCTCTACCTTATGGTGTTGACTCCGGTGACTTCAGGGAAGGAGAGCTCCAGCAGCCTCTTCTCTCGCTCATCCAGGAAGGTGATACCGGCCCAGTTTATGGCCACAATGAACTTGCTCTTTGGCAGTGGAGGACCTAAAACAAACAATAAAACCAAATCCATGCAAGGAACAAGCCCAATAAATCATGACTCATGGGAGATATATGATGGGAGACATTCCTGTCCAGCAGTAAAGTGTCGCTTGCACTTTCTATATGAACCATTTCAGCCACTCTGAAGGAAAAAGCTTGAGAGCAGCATTAGCGTGTGCCCCATGATTAGCCCACGGCTTTCACGTGAATGCTGCAACTAACAATAATTTTCACAATTCATTCATCAGTTATTTTCGTGATTCATCGATTAGTGTGTAAAACGTCATGAAAATAGCGAAATATGCCCATTACAAGCTGCCAGGCACCAAAGTGACATCTGCAAATGGTTCATTTTGTCCAAACAACAGTCCACAACTCAAAGATATTCAACTTACAATGACACAAAACACAAAAGATCCTCACACTGGAGAAGCTAGACACAAGGAAAGTTTGGCGTTTTTGTTAATAATTAAACAATTAATCGAATTACCAAACTTGTTGAACATTCATTTTATGTCAGTCAGCTAATGATTTCAGCACCATAATCCTTTACAAACTGGACAATTAGATAAGGCAGGAAAGGCCACATGGTACGCTATCATGGGCAACTTTACTTTACTTTACTGTTTACTTTAGAAGAAATCTGAAAAAATCTGATTTGATGGTTTAATCCAATACTTCTGACAGGAGCTCATGTCATCAGGGAAAACACATACTCTCTGTTTGGGTTGAAATAATAAATAATAAAGCACAAACAACTGTAAATTGTTCACTGGGAAATGTTATATTGAAGAATCATGCTGTGGAAGCCTGTATAATTACTTTTATCTTGCCAGCATGTTGCCAATTATGCAATTACACACAGTAACAAAAATAAATTTGACTGAAAAAAATGTGATCCGTTTAGGAAAATGCGCACTGTGTCAGTGAGTCCGAGCTCATCTTTTATTACAAATTGCTGAACAGCTGTAAATCTAAAATCCATGGAAGGAAGACAGGCTGTTCCTGGCCCACTTATTCCCTCTTAATCAACTACTTTGTTCCGAGTCTTAACCCCAGTGGTATGGTCTATCTATAAATAGCTTCATATATTCCAGTCTGACATAGATACAAAAAGCAGCAACAACTAACGGCTCAAAGGGGGGCTGGTTAAAAAAAGACAGCTTCACTGCTGATCAGCAAAAGTGTTTGTCTCTATATTCATGAGAAGTGTAGAAATGTCTGTGTTATACACGTTTTATATTCTGTAGTCATACAAAAAAGAAATAATAACAAAATAATAAATACATGTAATGAAAAATGCAGACAATCTTGTGCTGTTTCTGCAAAAAGGAAAATAATCCTACATGTTCTGATGCAAGACAACGAGATAACAGTAACTCTGATACCGCGTGCCTGTATATGTATGATACTTGTGGCCTCCTCCATTCCATTTAAAGTAATCAATTCCTGTACAGATACAAATGTTACTTAGTTTGTCAGGAAACTTACTTTACTTTAAACTTTTCTAATTCTGATCTGATATTCAGCACAGTAACTTCCCCATACATGCACATTCATTTTTCTTGTCAGCCTTACGTATGATCATAACACTTGAATTAAAGTTGCTTAACAAATTGAAATGAATGCAATGAATGAATGAATGAAAATAATTATGGATTATTTAAACGCATAACAACAGAAAGGTTCGAAACACTCTTTGCTAACAGATTCTTACCTGACTGTTTGACAACCTCGAAGAACCGAGAGAAGAACATGGGCCACTTCTCTCGGGCGTAGTCGACCATCTCTGCTTTCACTGAGTCTGCCTTTTGCCTTGAACTCAAATATGGACCCTTGTATGGTTTAAGAAAAAAACAGAAACATTAAATCTTCTCAAGGCTACTCCCGTTCTGTTGGTGCTGCACCTTCTGATGGTGGTGGTGTGACTGACCTGAGCATGAGCAGTGCTGACCATTTGTTCCCATTTGGCCTCTGACTTGGCCTCCAGCAGAGAGTTGCTGATGCAGTCCTGAACTGCTTCCTTCACATGTTCTGGACTGCTGTCCGAGCCGTGCTGGACGTATAAATGTTTCGCAGCCAGCTGGACAAAATCGTCCTCCTGTCAACGTGAAATTGAAAGTGAAAGTCGAATTTCTATCTGAGAATATGGCAGGAACGTTGCAAAATGATCTAAATAGAATCCCACCTTTTCACTCTGGTACTCTCCAAACTTCAAACCATGGATGATCTGTCTGTAGATGAGGTCTGTGCTGATCTTGTCCTCTTTGCAGTCATGCCACGGAGTGAAGACCTCCTTGCGGAAGAAGAGACGCCAGGGAGCGTGCTGTTCCTGCCCTCCTCTCCTCTTCACCTCCTGCTCACACAGGGAGATGGCGTCCATCACGTGCTCCCGGCCGCTGCCCAGAGCCCACACCTACAGGACAGGATGGCAGTGGAAGTTATGGATGCCTGCATATAACTAACATCTAGATTTTCAGGCTGCAACCTCTAGTCCTAGTCTGTCACAGAATTCAAGCCCTGCTCACTAAAATGGGCATTAGACCACTCTTCTTTTGGAACACTTCACTGTAGTGTGGAAAGATTTCAGAATTGTGAGTTTCTGTTAAATCCCTGGGAGGTCACTTTTCACTTTTGAATCCTCAGCAACCAGCACTTCTCTCTGCTTTGCTACTGTTTTATTTTTGCCATTCATTTATTGGCTCTGCTCTGAGCTTTGCGGGTACAGAGTGGGTACGGTTTTGCAAAACTGGACCTGTGGAGGACTGTGGAGAGATTTAAAAAAAATCCTCATTTTAAAACTTTAAAAAACAGTTTCTTTTATTGTTTTCACAGCATGTAGAATGTTTTATTGTGAGGTGTTGTTCAGCTACGATTGCTCAACGGCATAAAGAATTTGGATGTGACTGAACAAAGAATCCGTGTGAGAAATTTGTGATAGCAGATCTATGTATCCCTTTCTGTACAACAGGAACATACTGTATGCACCCAGCAGATGTACCTGCATACCTTTTCGTACATGGCGACGTAAAGAGAAAAGCCGAAGATGTCTTTGAGTTTGACTTTGGTGGAGACGAGTTGGCAGATCTCTTTAGAGGTAGATGCTGAGTCAACAGGCAGGTTAATGGAGCGTCCATCCAACAGCATCACTGTCACAATCATGGGCTTTTTTGTCTTGGTTGCCTATCACAGTACAGAAAGAAAATGGCCATGTTGATTAAACAGTAGGGAGACCTACTGTGCGTGCAAGATCCTAAGTGTTAACGGGTCGGTTCACTGAAATGGCAAAAACAACATGCTCTCAGTTGCCACGAGAGCCATAGAACAGTTTGGGTTTTAATCTGTCCAAGTTTTGAGATTTCAGCTGCCGCCTCAATACAACTGAGGTCAACATTATTTTCTTTGTGGTGCAAAAAGTAAAAAGTAAAAAGCTAAAGGTAATGGATAATTGGTTTAAATAGTTATTTAAGTAATTACCTAAAACTAACCTTGCCTTCAGAAATCTCACTGATATCACAAAATTAAACCAGAACTATCTATTTGGCAAGATACCACTAGATATCTTTTGAGAAAATAGTTTTTTTTTCCTGATTTGGGTAAACTGTGAACACTTTATTATAATTATTTATTAATTTCTACAGGGACAATGCACGTCTTAGATAGTTGCAGCATCTTAGTTTCAGGACCTGCAGCTCCAGCCAGGCTGGAGGCTCCCCTCGCACTCCGTTCATTCCTGTGCGTCGCAGCCGCTCAGCACAGTAGGAAGCGTAGTCTCCGGGAGCGAAACGGATGAAACTTTGCAGATACTGCCAAGACAAGAGATAACAAGAGATGAGGAAAACATCATAGCATGTGGCTCACTGTTTTATGAGACTACAGCAGCCAGTACAATACTTGCCCTCATAAAGCGCTCATTTGGAGGAAAAATGCCCAGACAGAGGGACAGCAGGATCCAACCACGGAAGTAGCTGTTGCGATTGTTGTTACCCTGAAGCTGCTTGCAGATCTGACAGTAAATCTCATCCCTGGACAGACAACAGACAAATATTGTATTAGTAGGGAATTTTACAAAAGATACTTGGATGCGTGCAATTTTTAAATCAAGCTTCTGTTACCTAAGGTCACGTCTGACAATGGCATATCCCACAATGATGTGGAGTTTTTCGAGAGACGTCAGCGGCCGGTCCAGGGTGGGCCCTTCTCCGATCATGACCTCACTGTCCTCCTTCACAGTCTGCAGGGTGGGAGGCTTGGACACCTCAGTCTGATCCTCTGACTGTAAGAAAAAATATGGCATTTTTTGTTATTATTAAAAAAACATTCACAGCATCACAAAGTCTAAATATTTTTTAGGCTTTCGGCTCACCTCCTCCATGATGATTGAGGGTTTCCTGAGGCTTGAAGCAGATTTTGGAATTCCATTTTCCTGAAGGGTGGATGCTTTTCTGCTTCTGGACAGTAGGTCAGTAAAGGTGGATCCCTTCCTTGCTCGGGGGCTCCCGTCTGGCACAGTGTATACCTTCGGGTTTTGAGTTGTCTCACTGGGCACAGCAGAAGCCTTCCTGTTTCTTGTCAGAATGTCTGTGAAAATTGAGCCCTTTCTGTTTTGTGTTGGCTCCTCGGGGACTGTGGAAGGCTTTCTCTCTTTCTTATTCCTTAGCACCCTCTAAAAACAGTCAGAAATTGCAATTATTATAATTACAAGCATATAGATTTAAAAATATATGATAAATTCATGTTAATCTACAAAAATAGGCAATATTCAAAATTCATAAAGTCCTTGCTTTGTGAGGATATTTACCTGATCCAGGCCAACCATGTGGCTGAGACGTCTGTCCTTCCTGGAGAGCAGGTCCTGCGGCAGAAAGCGTTCCTGCTTGGAGGTTCCCTGGACCTGGACCTGCCTCTTTGGCTCAGGGAGGTCTCCCATGAACCTCAGGATGATCCACCACACTGACAGCGAAGCCTGGTGATAACATAACGGAATCACCATGGCAAGTTAATGAAATAAACAAAAATATTTCTAACATAAGAACAAGTGGTATGATTAATTAAAGTGGTCTAAGGGAAGCACCAGGACATCTCCTTCATCTTCATGGTAAAGCAAGGGCTGCCGAAGTCTCTGGCGGATGTGGGTGGAGGTGGCTGCACCCTGGAAGTACATGGAGGCAAATTTGGAGAAGGAGTACTCATCCAGGTCATCATAGTCTTCTTTGGGAAGATCTTCCTCCATGGGGAGGTCGTCGATGTCTATCTCCTCTGTAACTGTCCTTCTCCCCTCAAATTTCTGAAAACAGATACAGACATTCAGTGACTGAGTCTAAAAGGAATACAAAATGTGCAAAACCACTGGATGCCGAACCTCAAATCCCACAGGGGCTTGTCCCTCCTGCCCTCCAACCACAGTGGGCAGGAAGTCAAAGATGCTGTCCACCATCTCCTGGTCTGTGATTGATTCGGACCGAGCTTTGAACTCCATCTCTTTCTTCTGTCTCAGCACTTCCTCCAAGTGTTTCTGTCTCTCCAAAATGGCCCGTTGTTCTTCTTCTTTCTCTTTAGCAGAGAGTATCATCTGAAAGAACACAAGGAAGCATCATCCTGAACCCCAACTGCCTGCAAAATGTCTTTTAATACCTAATTACTCTGTAATGCAAATAACAAATGTGTCATTTGTGGCAGACCATGCTGGAGGCATGGCCCATGGGGCTCCCGTAGGAGTCCAGGTCGAGTCTGGGAGGGCGTGGACGTCCGGGACGACCACGCCCCTCCCTGTCTAAAACGCAGCTGCACCTAATCAGGTGTGGAGTGGCTCGTGGGGCTCAACACCTGATCGAACGATTTAAAGAGGCGCAGCTGGGGAAGCGAGAGGAGAAGGAGACTGGAGCCTGAACCAGGGAGAGAAAGGCTGGAGCAGGATCCAGGAGATCCTGGTGGCAAGAACAGAGAAGCCAAGGACT
>JAVQJF010082279.1:0-34630 GCA_036023855.1 Gadopsis marmoratus | reverse complement strand
GAGAGAGAGAGAGAGAGAGAGAGAGAGAGAGAGAGAGCGACCCCCCCCCCCGCGCCTCCCTCCTCCCTCCGCAACAACAGTGACAGATTTGAGCTGAGACCCTCTGCTGTTGTGGCTAGATGTTCAGACCATCAGGGCTGAGCCAGCTCCCTAACCTTTGTAATGGACCCGCAGGTTGTTCTGTGACAGCCCGATGTAGCTGTATTTATCCTTGGGGCTCCAGGATCGGGGCAAAGGGGTCTCTTCCTCGTTCACAGCCGGGTAGAGCCGCTTCAGCCGCTCGCTCAGCTCGTGTTCCTGGTAATTAAAAGCAGGGTCCCCCAACGGCAGACTTCCCGCTCCGAGCTCTGCCATCTTTGGCCCCCGCTTTGTGTCTCACGGCTCCGTTCCCTTCTATCCAAAGCCCCGTGTCAGTCCGCCGGAGCTGTAGGCTGAGAGTGAGAGAGACTGAGGGGAGAAAATAGCAGTGGTGTGACATCCCCGGATAAGCAGCAGAACGTACTGTAGGCTGGAGCGGTGCCGTGTGGGTACTGTAGTTCAGCCGCACGCTCCCGTTTATGATAACGACGGTAGAAATGACTACTACGGCTGCCCTGCTTTGGGGCCGCCGCCGACAAAGTTCGCTAGGAAATGTAGTTCTTCAGCCGTTCCAATTTATAGCCAGGTTTTTAGAACATATCATTTCCGTTTTAATCTCTTTTTTTTTTTTTTTTGGTCCACACGTGGCAAATGCACGAAATAAAGTGGAGCATAAGTGCATTCGCTAGCTAGCTTATATTCACCGACAGCATTAGTAACGCTATTATTCCCACAACGAAAACAAAGTGACATGTTTTGCCTACTCCTAAAGACACGCCTCTCCGTTCAAGTCATTTGAGCATATATGGTGCGTTTGTTAGCTTCTGTGCCATCACTCCCATTCAGCGGTACCTATCGGAAGTTGCATGTTTTATGTGATATTTATAAAGTGGGTTATTATTTATTTATCTACCGTGCATTCGTTATCGCACCAGTGTCGTGTTCTAGTAATATCGAAGGGAGGTCGAACCACACTAGCCGTGGGTTGATGGCTCACGCGTGCGCGTTTTTAAAAAAGTGCTCTCAATTTAAGAAGAAAGTTTTCGTCTTACACAATTTGAATACTAGTTAGGCGCGCCGCGGTCTACTGTGTGGGTCTTGCTGCGTGGCCCGTCCTCGTTACCATGGAGACCCTGTTGCAGCGCTGTGGTCCGGGCGAAGCTACAGCTACCGTTGACCCGAACGGACCACGCTCAGCCATTTCAGAGGAACAGGAGCCCGTTGTGTCATTACTTTGCCTTTCATTTAGTGGCTGGACATGTCGCCACCGCGCGAAGATCTTAAACTGCCTCCTTTAACACCGTCACAGCAACAAAGGTAAGCGATTAAAAGATTGTCATAAATCGAAATTATATAACTAGTGTGTTGTTATAACTATACTATGTAACTAACTGAGGGAACGACCGTGTTCAATGCAACTTAGCGCTGTTCTCTTTAATTTTACACTTACATTACCATAGTCTGCAAAGTGACACAGTCCGGACATCAGAGGAAGGAGCGCAAAGTGCTGGTGCAGGTTATGTCCAGCCTGCGGCGAGAAAGGTGATCAGACATGGCAAGTTTTCACTCATCAGAATCTTTATGCTACTGAATATGAATGACATGTCAAGTATTACTGTCACAAAGTAGCCAACCACTGTCCCCCCATTTCCACGGTCAGAGCAAAGTCACTATCAAAGCTGTGTGTGTGCTCGTGGTGTGATAAACCCTACAGTTGTGCTGGACAGGTAGCAGTTACATTTATGCAGGCCCGGGGAGAAAGCCTCGACTCCTGATGCACCTGGAGCGCTACGCGAACGAGGAGCTGCACGCCATCAGCTTCCAGGAGCCAAAATTTCAGGAACTGAAACTGCAGGTGCTATGTGTTTTTGTTCGTTTTTTAACAATAAAACTTGTACAATATTAAAAATACCATACAATAACATTTCTTGTCAAGAGAGAGTACTCACATGTCTTAAATCTGCTTTGGCCGCAGGTCTACCGAGACGTCTTTGGTTGTTTCATCAAAGAGTTCAAAACCTACCAACCCATTCTTTCTGCCATCAAAAAGGAATACGAAAACACTTTAGGTCAGTAGCACTGTGAGCAAGCCTGGCTGATCATTTTCATTTCTTAAGAAGAATCTTCTGACTGGTGTCCTAAAAGTGCTATAGAATAGTATGAACAAAGCCCTTTGACAAAGGAGGAAAAAAAAACTGTTCTACAAAGAATCAGTTACAATAAAGGAAAATCCTGCCTTTGAGGAAGACCAGAAATATCATGGCGCTATGCTTTGGAGTGTTAGACTGCATTTCTAAAAAAAGAGCAAGTCTTTTTGGTGCACACTGAGTCTGTGGCGTCCACTTAAAGTCGTTTCTGAAAGCAAATCTGGTTTAAAAGGTCAATGAAGAAAGTGCTATGAGAACAAATAGTTAATGGACACAAAGAAATATTCAGAGACTCAAAGAAATGCCCTTAATTTGACAATTAATGTGGTTTGTTACTATCTAACATGCACCGATAAGGTGAAGTTACTGCCACTATGATGCTCTCTGAGCTACATTTAAGAAATTGAGCCAGAAAAACCTAATACATGAAATTATAGTAGTTAAAATAAACATAAAACCAGAAAAATATCAGCCAAGGCCACACATTCTTAATTCATGAGGACCTTTGCAATAAATTAATGATCAAAATTGACATCAGTTACCTTTTTATTCAACCAAATAATTGTTTCAGCCCTATAGCTTCACAATATAACATTTTAGTGCATTTTCCATCTGTTCAGCATATCAGCGGGATCAAATCCGTGAACTGGAACCACTGCGATCCCATCTGAGGCTGGTGACGGAGGAATGTGACAGGAAGATTCAGGCTCGCTGGGCAGAGGAGCAGGCTGAGATTGGAGCCTTGAAAATGGAGAAGCAGCAGCTGCAGAAGGACATTGATGCCATGAGGGAGAAAGAAATGGCCATGCAGGCAGTGGTACATGACATATACTACTAAAGTGGTGCTCTAACGACTACTATTCATTCATTTATGTAGTAACCTTTTTTAGGGAATACAACTTGGTGCGATTCATTTCCGCATGAATTCATTCTGTTAAATATTATCTTAAATATTAATTTTATGTGCTATCCTAATCTCAATTATGTATATAAAAAAAGTTATTTGGGTCATGAATAAAAATCCCTTTATCCAAAAAGTGTTGTGTTTGGAGTCAGTGGTAGATTATACCTTTCTTGTCTCACCCACCGCCCCTCTATCTTCTATCCGTCTCCAGGTAGACCGTCTGCAGTCTGAACTCTCCAACCAGTATCTGCAGTACCGGGAGGAGTGTGACGCCCGCAAGTTGTTGATCTGGCAGCTCAATGACCAATTAAGAGACTCTGTGAAGAAGAAGCCTCCTGCAGATGAAATTACAGGTAGAGCTTGAAACTTTTATTCAATTAGTCAAGCGACTGAAAGTAATTTTGATAAAGAAGTAATCATTTTGACTCTTTTTTTTTCCCTTAAAAAGTTCTCTGGTTCCAGCTTTTAAAATGTAAATATTTCTGGGTTTCATTAGTCTATCATTGGGTTTTAGACTGTTGGTCGGACTAAACAAGGCATTTGAAGATGTCACCTTGGGCTTTGGGGTGGAACGTGATGGGCATTTTGTTTTACCAGTTTTTGACATTTCATAGACCAAATCAAGACAGACAGATTAATCAATAATGAAAATAATCATTAGTTGCAGCCCCTAACTGTATATTATATATATATTTATTTTATTTTGATGCTTTAAACCCCTGCCCACTGACTCACAATTTCTGGTTAGGGCTCTGACAAAGTTTGTTATAATAATGGGTACAAAAAACGTCTTTGAAGGAATAATTTAACATTTAGGGAAATACACTTATTCAATTTCTTGCTGAGAGTTAGATGAAAAGATCCATACTACTCTCACATCTGTCTATTAAATATGAAGCCACAGCCATCAGCCATTTAGCTTAGCTTAGCATATAGACTAGAAACCTGTCTCTGTCTGAAGGTAAAAAACAATCCACCAACTAGCACCTGAAAAGCTCACAAACTAACATGTTTTATCTAGTTTGTTTTATCGATAAGTCAAAAAAAGCTATTATGGTATTTTTAGTGGTTATGTCGTGGACCATTTCTTGACCTGAAGTAAACTGTCTCTGACCAAGAAATAGTCTGCCTGGCTGCAGCTTCATATTTACCCTACAAACAAATCATCTAACTCTCAGCAAGAAAGCAAATAAGCGTAATTCCCAAAAGAATTGTAAACAAAAAAATGAGTGATACTTTTCATGTTAGGGATTTATGAATAAATATAAATATCCAAAATTAAGCATATCTTGTGCTGAAATTTGTTTCCACTGTGAAAGAAGAGGCTAACGACCGTGTGGAGCTGCAGCTCGCTCTGAGGGTGTGTCGGGAAGACCTGGATAAAGCCCAGGAGGAGCTGAACAGGATGAAAGCAGAGTACTGGGATGTCGTGCCACAACGCAACTGGGACACCCTGGAGCAAACACATAAACAGACTCTCCTGCAGGTGGCTCTCATAGACACATACACTGCACACACAGTACACATGCACAGAATTTATGATTTCAAACCTTAACAGCCTTCACCATGGTCTTGTTTCTGTATTTTTTGTGGTGTCCAGTTGAAGACGTTGCAGGGTGACTTCGATCAGTTGAAGAGCGAACATGACACCCTGCTGGAGCTCCACAAAAGAGGCAGCATGCAGAGTGAGACACGTGACCCCATCACTGTGCAGGTACAATATGTGTCATCAAATGGTGTGGAGCTGTGTCTCCACATTTAACAGTAACGGTGATCATTTGGAAATGTGTGTCAGCTTATCTGCTAAGCGAATCCATTTCTTAGCATTTCAGTGTATGTGCACAGATTTGAAGGTAACCTTGTTTAAAGGAATCATTTGGGGTAATGTGCTTATTTGTTTTCCTGCCAAGAGTTATAAGAGAAGATCAATACCGTGCTCATAGCTGCCTGTTCAATATGAAGCTGGAGCCTGGAGACAGTTAGCTTATCTTAGCATAAAGTCTGGAAACGGGGAAACAGTTAGCCTGGTTCTGCCCAAAGTGTAAACAAACACACTTTTTAACACATTATATAGTTTGGTTTTACACAAAGTGTAAAAATGACAAGAAGGGGTTTTACGTCTTGTCATTTTTACGTTTATTGAACAGATCAAACAAACAAGATATAACGTGTTAATTAGTGAGATTTAGAGGTGCTGGTTGACAGACTTTTTTGACCTTTGGACAGAGCCAGGCTAGCTGTTTCTCTCTGTTTCCAGCATTTATCCTATGCTAAGCTAAGCTAATCGTTTCCTGGCTCCAGCTTCATAATGAACGCACAGATAGGAGAGTAGGATCGATCTTCTCAGAAAAGGCAAATAAGCACGTTTGTTGTTTTTCAGATGGGGGAGCGTGTGTCCCAAGGCCATAGCCAGATTCAGTCCAGCCAACTAAAAGAGCCGATCAACTCTGACGCCCCTGAGAGCAGCACACTCACTGTCCAGGAGTTTAGGTAATACAAATAGACGCACACAGAAGCACGCACACGTTTGTGGTCAAGTCAAGTCAGTTTTATTCATATAGCCTAAAATTACAAACTTGCCCCAGAGGGCTTTACAATCTGAACAACAAACAACACCCTCTATCTTCAGACCCTCCATTCAGATAAGTAAAACCTTTGCCAATAAAAAACACATAAGCAGTCTTGTAATGAGTCTTTTGTGCATATGTATGTATGTATAGGGCGGCCCTGAGGACAGCGTTCCCTCTGAAGTCAGATCAGGAAATAGATGAACTTGTGGCCTCAGCGCAAAGTGATCCAGACAGCAGCAATGACACCATCTCCTCCCAGAGATTCCTCAGTCTGGTACGTGTCCTTTCCGGCTGATTTTTAAACTCATACAGTTTATGTAATCTGCAGCCGTTCTAAGACCTCTGTGCTCTCATTTGGTGAAAACATTGAATTAAACTTAAATATTTACAGGAACTGTGGCCACACTAGACCAACATAACCATCTTAGTGAATCAATGTGAAATATGTTTTTTATATGCAGACATTTAAAAATAGAGTTTGAATAGCCCTCTGCTCATTTTCTGCGATTTTGCCTCCTTGACTTTGATGCTCCAACAGGTAGCAGAATCCGGAGTGGCGTCTTTTCCTCCAGCTCTTCATGAATCAGAAGAAAATTCTGTATCAAATCACTTACCAGCCAGTGACTGATATAATGTTGTAGGATTCATTTAATTCACTGTGTTAATTAAGAAGGTAGGCCAGCTTACCGGCGAAGAAGAAAATGGTGTTTGGAATCTTAGTTCTAGAATTACAGATTATTGATTGTCTCCACAACACATTTTTTTGACATTTAAACAACTGCAAATGTATGCACAGAAATATTGTAATAACATTGTCTGCTACTGTGTCACTGACTTCAAATAAAATAATGCAATTCACCTCCATTGAAAGGGGAGTTGCAGCAAAATGTGTACGACCCGGTAGACTAAAAAAAAAAGACCAGTGCAGTGGATGAAGCAACTTGGGAAAAAGTCTTTCTTGGATCATTTTGTGTTCAAGCTGGAAAGAGCAGTCTTTCAATTTGAAACTACCCGTGGATTTTTTTAAAAACAAGACTTTAGCTGAACAGCAGCTACCGTGGCCAGAAGTGATGATTGTGGGATATGGTAAATATTATAATAAATGTACTGTAACAGTTGCACAAGTAGAGAAGAGACATAAAGTCAGCAAATTGACTTAGCAATGGCTGCCATACAGTAATATCGACCCAAACTTTGTTAACAGTAGCTAGCATTAGCCACCATAAGCTACTGGTCATACCAGACCATATAAGGCGGTAGCAGTAAAACCCCTGAGTATACTGAACAAAGCAAGGGTGTGTTTAATTGCTCATTGACTTCACCTCTCGTCTTTTATAACCCTGTAATAACTGTTTTTTTTGGCCACTTGGGGGGCAGCAGAATACATGTGACATCACCATCACCTTTTAAGTTGATATGGTGAACTTGCTAGCAAACAGATGCTTATTTACACATCGAGCAGGTCGGGAGCATCATCATCATTCACTTGGAGTCGTGCTTCTGGCCACCTGATGAATTTTTGAGATTTCAGTCTGGACCAAAGTGGTGGACTGACCCACCAACAGACTGACCACCCCTGAAGCCTTTTCCGCTAGCATGGCTAATAACCTAAACATGGACTGCCCAACATACAAACACAGTGTGTGATTAGATTATCTGCCAAAGAGGAACCAGTAATCCTTGCTGTACCTCCACACCATCATGGCGAGCCTGCAGAACCTCGTTTTTTCATTGTCACGCTGGAACATTGTCTGGGCAGGGCTTTAAACAGCATCACCCTCAGCTCCAGTCTTCTCATTGTCTTCTAGGTTAGACAGACAGATCTTGACTCCTGTTGAGCATCATCTGGCCTTGAAAAGAAAGTCATATTAGATTTTGTGTTGTCTGTAGACAGTAAAGCCATATTGACCTTTATCCAGTGTCAATGTAGAGATTTGAGAGATTTCAGAGGTCTGAACAAAGACTCCACTTACTTGTACCAAGCTGGCCATCCAATTCAGAGCTTCTAGATCTGCTTCCTCATTGCCCATCCCAGAAGTCCGAGTCCAGGAGTCCAGGAGCCTAACAAACACAAACCTTTCTGTCGTCTGATTCATCCTCACTATGTATACCTGCCCTCTTCTCCCAGGACACAACCTCTCCACAACAAAAGTCACTACCGCTGCACTTTCTGATGGACTTGTTGCTGCATGCTCACTGAACAGACTCAAACGAAGAAACACACGCAAGTTTTAGACTTTCATCCGGGACAATGGCATGAACGGCATGTGCACACACACACACATGCACACACACAAACAATTTACCAATGTATGAGAGGTAAAGAAGTTGGTGTAGAATCAGATCAAGGACCTGTTTGGGCAGTTTGCTGAGGAGCAGCTTAGGGTTAGGCGGAGTGCTTTAGTCATGCCCTCACCACCCACAGACGTCAAAGTTTTGGTAAAATGCCCTTTGTGCAATTCACATGTATACAGCAGTCCTGTAGGAAGAATAAATATAATAAATGACAAATCATAATAACAAATACATTTCAAATTCAAAGCTTCCCACTCAAGTGGCAGCACTACATAACCTGTGTCATCGATGCTGAGGAGGACAGCAGGGCAGAGCCTGGACCAGTGACCAAACGCATGGATAAATAAGGAATTGCTTGTCTCAGAATTGATTATTGCATGTATATTAGCTGGTACCTAACAGCATGTAACATAATCTGAAAAGGCAATTTTCTGTTATCATTTTTCTATGATGTGAACACCACAAACAGATTTCCATTTTTTAGGGTGGAAACAATTCTCAGTCAGAAACATCTCCAAACCTAAGCAAGTAAAAACAAAACTATCTGCATGGCTATATAGCACTAGAGGAAATGTACCTTTACTGTTGTAGCAAATTTAGGACCTGCTCATTTAACTACTATACATACTGTTGGGCAATTTAACCTACACAAATGTTATGTGTTTTGTATGAAAAAAGTCTTTATCTGAAAAAGATAAAAAAACAGAAAAGCACAGGTTCGGGGTCAGGGTATGCATATCTAAGTAAAAGTACCGATATAGCAATGTAATGTAATACTCCATTACAATTCAAATCCCTTAATTCAAAATCCTAGTATCAAAATGTACTTAAATGTACTTGTTCTGCAGTAAAATGTCCCCTGTGAGTGTTATATTATTATATATGACATTAGATTGTTAATACTGATGAATCACTCTGTAAGCAGCAGTTTACTGTTGCTGTAGCTGGTTGAGTCAGAGGTAATTTTAGATATAGACAGGATGTTTTGGTTTCCAACCTAGGGGTCAGGCCCCTCCAAAGGGTCATCTGAGGGGTTGTGAAATTGTTAATGTAAAGAATGAAAAACATTTTGTTACCCTAAAATTGGGGGACTTAATTCCCTCTGATGTGGGTAAACACCTTCAAATTAAAGCTGAGGGTCAGTAATTTAGCTTAGTCACGTCCTTTCAAATGCAATGTACTGTAGTGCGGCCCCCAGGCCTACTTATGGACAACACTGTACTCTCTTTGGTACTATCCATAGTTTATCGTAGGTGATGTAATGTGATGCTTTTTTAAATGTAAGGCATGTGAAGGTTCTTTACAATATTTATCTACAATAACTAGTAATCGACAACAGGGTCAGACCATATGGCTGAAATCCAACACAATATTTCAAATGTTTCTATATTTATATCAGCATTTTTAATAATAACGTAATAATTCGCAGTTATTACTTACATCATATGAAACACAGATGTAAAAGCAAAAGCCACAACAGCTCGAGGCATGGTTCAAGCCCTACAAACCAAACAAACGAAAATGGATCGTAGACTACAATCCCCACAATCCACCGGGCCGGCTACGGCTTTGAGTGCGTGCACTCGTAGTGGAGCAGACAACTGCACTGTGCGATCGCGCAGCCGGCCTCGGCGTTGGTTAGAGGTAAGTTTTTATTACTTATTTTTAGGCACCCTTCTTAGGGAATAGTGAATGAAAACATGCGCGAAAACAAAAAGCACTGGTTTAGTCTGACACTTGAATGAGTATAAGGCGATATAAGTTGCTCAATTGGCTGCTCCTCCCCGGTTTAGCGCTAACGCCGGGCACGCCTATGTAGGGTAGCTGCTCCGGGGGTTCCAGACCTGTGTGCGTGGGCCCGGAGGAAGCGTCAACATTTGGAGGAGACGCGGTATTTTTAGCCACCAGTGAAAAGGCCAACGCCGGCCAGCCAGCTAGCTAACTGCTGGAAATATAATTCGTCTGACGTCTAACATTAGCTGGCGGGGAGGCATGCTAGGTACACGAACTGTCTTTGCCAACACAGGCTGCATCAATGGTAGCAAACAAGACCGCTCACAAGCTAGTAAGTTAGCTGCTAGTTAGCTTGCGTTAACTAGCCATACATGAGCTTTTGCATGTATTAACATTAGCAAATTAGTTTACTTAGCTCACCCACTAGCCTTATGATAACTAAATACATTTACGCGGGCCTAGAACTATTTACGTCCCGCCGGTATTTAACGTTGTGGCATGTCGGTTTCCACTCGGAACGGTGTAATTTTCAGAGCTCCCGGATTGTTCCAGTAACAACAGTGTGTCGCTATGTGGAAGCACATGACTTGTGCTGTCAGTGTCACACAAGCGGAGAGACCGACGCGGCGTGTTCAGCGAAACGCATCAGTTAAAGTAGCTTTAATGTTGTTCAGTGGTTGTATTCATACACACTCGGTGCGCTGTAAGTCTGGCCGTGTCTTGTTTCGTGTTTAGTTTCGTTTTGTAAACTGTGGTCAGCATTAAGGGCGTGATTAGTTTGTTTTTTTTAAATTAAAACCTAAACTAAGTGAACTGGCATGAATTAATTGATTTAGTTTCAAGTTGAGATACAGCTATGTGATGCAGGTGGTGTATATTTTGGCCTCTTGGTTTTGGTCTGTACTACACTGGATTTATTGCATTCATTCCAATATTGCTGCATGTGAATACATACTCATTTGCCACGAATGTTACATTTTTGTTGAAACTGCTTCTAATATTAAGTGAATCCTGTTAGCCAGCCAACCTCATGGCGTCTTTCTGACCCGTTCCCCTTCCGTCTCTCCATCTTCCTCTTCCCCAGTGTGTGTTGCAGGGTGAGTCAGGATGGTTGACCAGCCTCTGTGGGAGCAGATAGGATCCAGCTTTGTGCAGCACTACTACCAGATGTTTGACTCTGACAGATCACAACTGGGATCCATATATGTGAGTTCGACGTAACCATGTTTTCGTTACCACTGGGGTTGGGCTGCATTTGTGCAATGAAGTATTTATTTAAATTTTTTTTTATGAATGCTGCACAAATCTAACAAGGACATTGGTACCTGATAGAGCCTGCTTAAATAGTAGTGGGGCCTGTTCCTACGTGCTCTCATAAGGAACACACTTCCAAAGCATTTTCCTAGATCAACAATGGATTCATCATTAACAAATTATTAGACACAAATCTATTTTTCTTCCTATGAAAGTTTTGTTTTCAATTTACATTGTTTTCATAGCACAACTAGAGTGAATAATGTATTTTGATCATTAATTAATTAAGTACTACTTGACTTGTGTGCTAAATAAGACAAAATAATGTCTGCATGCTTCCCTTCTGTCAGTATTCCAGAAATGGTCAAACGAAGGGCTGTAGTCAATAGAAAATGCTTGTTTTGCACTGGGTTTTATGTCAGACAATGTGATGCTATTTCTGTGTCATATCTGTTAATAATTGATTCGGTCAACTGAATCTTTGCGTTAAAGACTGTGGTTCAGACAAAACGAGCAATCTTGGGCTCTGGGAAATTGTATCTTTCTCACTATTTTCTTTGACTTGTTTTTAGACAAAAAACATCAAAAGACATCAGCAGATTTAAAAGTAATTGTCGGTGGCAGCTCTAAAGGTATTATTATAGGTCAAAGCATGTGGGGTATAGGAATGCTTTATAAATATAAAAGTTAATCTACGTCTTGCCATGTTTACTTTTTATTATTTGAAAAAATGGATGAATGATTATTTTAAAAAATGGGCTTGCCGTTTGCGTAAAATATTAAACAAGCCTACGATTGCGCAGGTGTACAAGCCATGTAAAAACACTGATTAACTGTAATGCGTAGGTCATGTTAGTACTCCCATCAATTTTGGAGCAATATGTATTTAGCCTTTATTTAAGTAAGTAGGTTGTTGCCAATAAATTATACTTTATGTATTTTGTTTCAGTTTTTTTGCATCAAATCAGCTACTTCAGAACCTTTTTACCCACAGTGTAACTAAGAAAAAATACAATTAGTGTCATAACCCCTCAGTTAAAACCTTCCCACTTCATTTCAAAACTCCATGCATATGTTTCTCTCTAACAGATCAGAGAAACTACTATCCCTTATGTGTTATGTGGCGTGGCTGTTTCTGATTGACCTTTTATCTGTGATCTGTCTCTGTCTTTCTCTGTCTCGCTTCACACAGATTGATGCATCATGCCTTACATGGGAAGGACAACAGTTCCAGGGAAAAAGAGCAATTGTTGAGAAACTCACTGTGAGTAGCTGCAGATGCATGAAAAATATTTCTTCAACCCGATTGAAATCATTCTGATTAGAGATTCCAACTTAACTGTTTACATGGATGCTAAATTAAGTGATCCGATAAGATGTGCGTTTACATGCGCAAAGTATTAAAGCAGAATATAAATTTTTTTGACATGTGCTTCCGCCCGCTGTGAAACTTCTATTCTGCTGGAAATATAACAAAAGAAGAAAGTTGTTTTTTGTTTGTTTGTTTGCTTCGTTCATCTTTTCTGACAACTTGTTGTTTTGAGCCTTTCGAACATCGAGGCGTTCAACAATCTTGAAGTCTTTTAAGGTCTCCAACATAAACGTTGGATTAGTCACAAAGCAGTTTAGTTTTGCTGCTGCCTTGTTTCTGTCTCTCCTGGAAACTCGTTCACGTCACCTAATGTTCCCCCCACGTGCGGCAAACATCCGCGGAAAGAATATATTTTTCCAACCAGAGAGAAACGGTCAGATTAAGCGTTTACGTGGTTATTAGGTGCTAATATTATTAATGGATTATCAAAGGTTTACACCACCCCTCTCAACCTGATTTGAGAATTAATTCCGTTCAGGTCAGTCTCTTCTGATTGAGGTAGTTACATGAGGAATTTTTATTCTGAGCTATTGGGCTCAGGGCTATTATTCCAATTATAAGTGGAATGTTAGGGTCTATGTAAATGCTGCTAGTGTATCTGGTAATTTAATGCTACATACACAGGTAACGTGTAACAGGTTACTCTGCGAGATCCAGTTGTGTAGGGAATCGTTCAATCCATATACAGTACATGTACTGTAGTAACCTGATTGGAGTCAAATCTGTGTATGCATTAGAGGTTGGATACCCGACTGGTTTGGGTATTGGACAAAAAGTTTGAGATAATGTTCAGGTTAATGTTGGGTTCAGTCAAGTCATATACTTGACACGGTGCTTTCTGTTCAGTCCTTGGGTTTGTTATTTACGTCGCAACACATGAACACAACACATAGGCAGAAAATATGAATGTAGCCTTGCTGGAGGATGGAGGACGTCGAACCAAATTTGTGATCAAGGAAGTTGTTAAAAAAAAAAAATCACCAAAAATCATGCAGGGAAATCAGCGGTTTTTGCTTCTGCTTACATTAACTGCTTCGGGTCGGGTTTGGACATAAAAAACAGACTGCCTGTTGGGTTCGGTTCGGGCTCTGGTACTATTCTCTAGTATGCCTGCAGGAGTCAAGTGTCAGAGTTCTCTCCAGCCTTTTCGGAACCGCAATATAAGTGTATTGCTCATACGAGCTACAATGCTGCTTCCTATGTGTGAATTGTACTATAGTCAACTGTGCTGCTATTAGAAACCAACCTTTTGGACTTATAGAGGCCATTTTGTGTCCGTATCTGTTTTAGTGTCCTCACTTTTCAGTGTCTGATATACCTGATATTCTTCCTCTTGCGTATTTTTTCTGTGTGTGCGCGTGTGCCAGAGTCTCCCCTTCACAAAAATAGCGCATAGTATAACAGCGCAGGACCACCAGCCAACTCCAGACTGCTGCATCTTGAGTATGGTTGTAGGGCAGCTCAAAGTAAGTAGTGCTTTCGTTCACACCTTATTTTACAGCCAAATCATCACACACTGAATCCTGAATTAAATAAGGTTATTCATGTATGCACCTGTGATTCAAATCATTTGTTACCTATAATAATAATTTTCACCCGTAGCATGTGTATAAAATGAAGAAAGTATCCTGGATATATCCACTTAGATGCTTGACATGCCCAGAAAACCTTTTTATGTAGTGCTTTGACACCTCAGTACACCTGAGATAATGTCAATCTGGACACATTGTTCAACACAGCAGAGCTACAGAAACCCCTCCTATCTTAGCATGTTTAATATTTTAGCCTTTGTTTCAATTCCCATATTCTTGCATTAGTGTCAAAGTGATTAGATCACATTTCTAGGTGTTACAAGCCACAAAAGGCTCCCCAAGACCTGTAAACAGACTTCGATGTGTAAAATCAGTGGAGTTCCCCTTTCAGTGTCCAAACGATGGATGCTTCAGCTAGTATCTCCAGCATGTGCTCAGGGTTGACTTGTACTTCTGCCCTGGTGCTTGTCCTCACTTGAGCCTTTTTTCCTGCAGTCCCTCTTCGGGGAAACTCTGAGCCAGACAGGTTTGTTTTTGATTAGCGACTGTTGTTAATTAGAAAAGAAAATTTTAAATATTTTCAGTTATTAGTATCAATGTTGCTTCATCCAAAACCCCCACCCTGCCTTGGAAGTGGGCTTTGAATTTCGGGTTGGTAGCCTCCAACTCAAACTCTTTATTGGCTTGACTCAGAAAGAATTACACAACTGTTTTCACTGGCGTGTACTCTCCTTCAACTAGTATACTGACTTTGATGTGTACGGCTGGTAAATGGAATCACTATACTGCTGACTGCTCTGAACCCCTATTTCTGTTTGTGTGCGTGTTTGCAGGCAGATGACGATCCCATCATGGGTTTCCATCAGAGTTTCATCCTGAAGAACATTAACGATGCATGGGTCTGCACCAATGACATGTTCAGGCTGGCCATTCACAACTTTGGCTAATCCCCCCCTCCCCACTTTGGTGGGCAGGGGTGGCCATAGTGAAGGGCACAGTGTGATGAAGTATGGAGGGAGGAGTTGAGGATGGAGAGTAGAGAGAACACTCATCCCTCCCTCCTACTGTCTCATTTATGCCTGTTTGACAAACAGGAAAACACCGGATTCTAGATGTCAATCACTGAACCTCATCCAGGTGGGGTTTTTCAGACCCTCCCTTCCCCCTCCCAGCCAGTAGATCTGCAACTTGCTTCTTTGCTGAGAGCCGGCCGACCAATCAGACGCCCCTGTCTGCCACTCCACTGATCTGCATGACGCTGGGAGCCCCCCCAATATAAAATCTACACTCAAGCTACCAGAAAGACAGCTGACCGACGACGCCATTAACTCATACTCTGCTCTCCACCTTTCTTTACTCAAGTCTAACCCATTCTCCTCTACTGTTGACCCCACTTCTGTCAATTTGGTTCTGTTAGCACTGTTGTTGACTGGTTTGTAGATCCATGTTCAGGTTAAGAGTCTGCTTCTTTAGTTCCGACGTGTCGTAAGTTGTTTTTATAGGCGTGTTGCCTTAGCGTGTTCAACTGAGTTTTATCTTCCTTTATACGATTGTTTACTTTGCCATGATTCACTCTCTCATGCCAGGTTTTGCTTTTGCAAACCAAAGACTCATGGACAGCATTAAGTGTGACCTTGTTGTGTGATTGGCTCTGATCCTGCATTCTCTCTTTCTCTTGCTCTGTCTCTCGCTCTTTCTATCTATCTATTTCTTTCTCTCACACATGTCTGGTAGTTTCCATGGACTACAGCCACGATAGACAATAAAACCTGGACTTTTTTCTTAATGGTGTGGCCTTGTGTCTCCATATCATTCTCTGTGGCTGACTGTTTGTTTTCCCAATTCTTCATTTATAGCTCCACAGGGGCTGTCTTGTGCATATTATTTTTAAGTGACCTTACTACAGAAGATCAGCTGATCTAACTTATTGAGAAAATTGTCAAATAAATGCACTTGTCAGCCAGAGGTCTGCCGCATTGTAGTCGGGCTGAGATTGACCTTATTAAGTGGATTGTGTATCGACCAGATGTGACCGATTCACGTTAAATAATGTGTCAGTGTTATAAAATTATATTAGTTACATTTATTAGATTACTTTGTCCCTTGGAAAATGTATCTTGGACATAAAGACTGCCACATTAAAGTGCATACAATTAGTAACAAAGAGCACAAACAAATGCAGACATGAGTGCAACCAACAATCCCCTCATTTCACACCCTCCTTTTGTCCTGAATTTAGAAGATGAACTGATAGAGGGATGAATATGTTTTTATACCTATTCAGTTATTTTTTCCTGTATTGTAACCCTGTAGTGTCTACCTGATGGGAGCAGTTTGTATTCTGAATACAGTACATGGGTGTGATATTTTTCCTATCCTGTTCAACTATGGTCTTCTCAGAAAACAGTTGGAGGGGGGGATGCTCCCTCACCTCGGAGCAGGCCTCGAGTAGGGGTCCTCAACAGGTGGGCCTCCCGCAGGAAGCAGCCTGTAGTCTTATCTTCTCTTTCAATCTGAGTGAACCATACCAACTGATAAAAGAAAAAGTAAGAACAGATTCAATAAAATAAGAAAACATTTTCATAAAAGTATTGTCCACATTAAAATTTTTCAGCTTCTGATAAAAATACAAATACTTTCTCTTTCTCTCGTCAGGGCTGATACTACAGTGAGGTGGTGAGTGCGTGGACTTTTGCCCAGGTGCCGAGGCAGAGCCTTGAGGGGATAAACCAATAGCGAAGCCTGTTAGAGTGCGGAGCACATATGACATAGATCATATATTTTTGTGTGGTAGGTTAGTAGTACCACGGGTACTGCTAGAGACTGCATGACCCAACTCAAACATCTTGTTGTATGGAGAAAATATGTTTCATGATCTTCCACATGATTCATGTGTTGATACAGCAAGTATTCATCTCTTTGTGGAACCAGTCACTCAAAAATGTCCTTAATTGTATCAGTTACATAGTACAGTTTCAGAGTGAGTGGATGACACCAGATTGCTGCAGGTCTGCAAGTGGGAGCTAGTCGCCTGATATTCTCATCATGACCCTAGAGAACCCAATATACATCCTGGATTGCACCCTCTGAATAAAGGTTTTCAGTGTTTTATAATTATTAATAAATTGATCAACAAAGACAGTAGTATATTAATTCATTGAATTGTATTGAAATTCCATTAAAAACTCAAATGCTGAGGCTCTTCATTGCCCCAGTAATTTGAGTTGTAATAGCTTTCACCACTTAAGTGCCACCATCATGTCAAAACTTAACAACGCTCAAAAACTGGTGTAATATATATCTTCATAAGCAGTGTATGTAGGTAAAACCAAAATGGCCACTAAAGGGAAAAGTGAGGGAGCATACATCTTTGATAAAATGTCAAAGTCATTGAAGAAATCCTTTCTATCAAAGATAGTCGGTGCACGGGGATAGAATGACAATAGGATGCAGCAGGGGGGGTGAAATTATGAGGAAACATCTATCTATAATGAGGCATCCTCTTGATATAATAGATAAGCAAAACTGTGGCACCAGGAGGCCTTACAGTTTCTTCAATTTGGACGTCAGTCTGACCATATGAACGATTAAATCAGTTGGTTGAGTTTAGTAATCTTTCAATGTATTGCCTCGTACATATGAAATACGAAAAAGCGTCATCTGTTCTGAACTTCCGCTTTTGATGGCTTTAAAAATGGGACACTAAAGGTTCGGTCTGACATGCTCTAAGTGATTTTGTCAAGATAGAGAAAATTGTCTGTTAAGTTAGATTTTTTTGTGGGTGCCAGAAGGCATAGCGGTTGCATGTTATGAAGCCGCTGGTAAAATTGCCAAGGAGTCGAGTGGAGGGCGACAGCGTACAATATGTCTGAGGTAGGAACCAATGACCTGACATAGACCGGAGTCGGAGCCTACGGCGCGTACATAGCGGAAGTTTAGACGGTTGCTCTGGGTGAACCAAGGGAACACTGACTGCATCGCATCAAAAAAAAAAAAAAAACTCATTCTCTCCCTCTAAATTAACCCAGTCTCCCCTTTCCCTCACACATGGCGTCAAATTCTAATATAGATATTGAGGGTGCGACCCAGCATCTCCGGGACATCCTCAAGCTCGACCGTCCCGGCAACATCACAGGTAAACGGAACCGGGAATGAAATGCGGCTGCGGCAGATTAGGCCGCAGAAGCTAATGGAATGCTAGTTAGCTAAAGCGGTGCCTAGCTAACGTGAGCTAGTTTAGCGCGTTGCTGTGCTGGAGTAAAGTTAGCTCAACAGCAGTTTCACTTGTTTGTTCACTAAAGGCACCCTATCGCGCGGAAGCCAAATTTGAATGTAAATTCATTTTACGCGTGTATTTTCCCACCAATTTCCCCGGAGCAACGAATGTGTTCGGGCTCGTCGTAATGTTAGAGCGCTAACTGCGTCGAAAAGGTCTCTCTAGTATTGTATCGTCCCCACTGTTGGCTACGTTAACACGAAGTAGCTTAAAAAGAGCGGTGGGTTTTGCTGCCAAGCGACGAAAAAGCACATCAAATGTTTCGTCCATTTGAAATGGTCTCCGTAGCACCAGCTCATTTGTGGCTTCAAAGCGATACATAATAAAAAATGGCCAGAATAACTTCACTTGCTATCAAGAATAACGTTAGCTTGATCCTCCATAACTGCGTAGGAGGTCGGTGTTCTTGGCTAATTTGGATATACTCGTTCCAGATTTGTGTTTTTGTGGTACCCTCAACCCATTAATACGCGGCCATTTAGAAAGTCACACCTGTCAAACTGATCAAATATTGTAAGGAATACGCCACCGGCTTTAAAGTGTAGACCCAATCCTGTTCTACAGTATCCTCCTGAACTAAAGTTATTTACCTTTTTGTATTGCAGTATTTGATCATACACCAGTACACCATATTCACATACACATGTTTGTATAGTTACAGACTGTGGAGGAGCTGACGCGTGAGATATACAATGTGTGTGTGTGTGTGTGTGTATATAGAAGCATACAAGATAGAAGTACGGTAATTATTATGCGATTAAAGGTGTTTGCCAAGCTGTACATTGTCAAACTATGTCTAAGATTGTTACACACCAAATACCAAAGCAGGTGTTCCCCAGTGGCTACTAAGTTTTATCCCTATACGTTGAGCCTTCACCAAAGCAACATTACAGTTCCACAAACATCCCAGTTTCTTCACACGTTTTAGTTCAACGTTGTATGATTCTATCTGCGCAAGGCAGCGGAACTCTGAACTGTTTGAGAATATATACTATGTACCATATGTTTGCAAAGAACTTGAGTTTTCAATTTAAATACGCTTTTATACAAATATATTTTCATTCTGTTAATGTCCTTTTATTTATTGACGTGTGCCCATCACGTGACGGGTGCCATATTAGCATGAATTGTATAGGAGGTGGTGCTGTACTAGATGAGGATTTTCTATTAAAACACCTTCGCCAGTAGTCGTATCAAAATATTCACTGATGTAATGTTGTTAATAGTAGAACTATGAAATTTTTTAGTGATTATTTAGCTTTATATTTGGCTCTTTCTTGATGCTACTATGATCATTTTCACAGCATTCAATCAGGTAAAGAACAGGTGTAATTAATAACACTAATCGGGGTTCGTACAAGTCTACAAAATGCTTAATCTTTACTGTTATGTATTCAAGTTTAGGATTATGCTTGAAATCGAATATACTCCTTGAAAAATGCTTGATTTTCAACATAATCTGGTGTTTCATCTACACAATCACTCATGTAAACCAAAAATATTTTAGTATTTGAAATGACACTACCCCGTTGTCATATTTGCTGTCACCTGGCTCACACCAGATGTGAAGCGGAGCGGACCAGAGCTAGATTGACTGACATGGGCTCTGCGTCATATATGCTCTCATATTATTGCTGTTGGTATAAAGGAATTCTTTAACTTTATTTCTTGCACTTGCATTTATAGTCAGATTATAGTTGGATGTGATGATCAAGGCTTCGAGAGTCTGGAAATGTTTGGTTTAGGTACCTTGAAAGTGCTTGAATTTAACTTTTAAAAAGCTGTATGAACCCTCATTAATCATGGCCATGTTGTGTCCCAGTAAGCAGTGACTATGAGGTTGAGCCATCAAGTACATAAGCAGGGCTTTGGAAGGGCTTTGCATGGGAGAATGGTGTGATTAGCATCTTGCAGACACCATTCTCTTTACTATAAAAGCATATGAACAGTTATGTAGAAGGAGCCTTTCCATTACTAATTCTTCCAAATTATTAAATATAACAATAGCTAAACTAATATTTATAATTTTTTCAGATTTAATAATTGGCTAAGGATGATGGTGACATGGTTTTTCTTATGGAAGATCCTGTTGTATTACAGAACCACCTCCTGTTTTTTGAGTTTAGTTACTGAGGAGCAGGGCATTGTTTTATTGCCTTGATTTAATTCCATAGAATATTAATATCATACAAATGGGGCTTTACCAACAAATATAAGAACGTTGGAAATTCTGATTTTAGTAGAACTATAGTCAAAATGTTCATTTTGAAACACCAAGTGTTTTTTTTGTTGTTTTTTTTACACATTTAAAAGTCATTTTCTTTTAAGGCCAGTTGAGATCAAAGATTTGTGACAAGATGATACCGTTTTAGAATGTTACAGGGACAAGTTTCAGCGGTGTCAACTGACCATCTCAGCTCGACTCAAGCTTGCTGATGGCGTCGCCTGTGAGTCAAGTCAGGCATGTCAAGTTGCCAGTGTCTGGTTTTAAAATGTAAAGCACGTCACGTCACCTAATCAGCTCATAGTGAAGTCAGCTAGTCATCTCGACCCTTGACACTTGTGGTTTACATGATTGTGTATTGGACTGTGAGTTTTCAAAGTAAGAAACCTCTGGAAAAATAATACCTCTTTGCAGGCTTGTAATTTCCCTTCTGGCTTTAGATTAATATCTTTGTACAGTGCATCCCAACGTATAACCCCTGCATTTAATGTCTTTCCTCAGATGCACAATCGAGCGACGGTCTGAGAATGCCGTCTTTTAATGGAGAGCTGAATGGGTTATTGGGAGCAACAGGGCTTCTAGGAAGCACTGATCGGACAACCATGTCAGATTCTACCAGACCCATCTCCACAGACATCAGCAGCGCTCAGGAGGCTCAGATAATGTGAGTGGGTTAGGCTGACATTGTTACATGAAGCATAAGCAAATGGTGATGCCGCTCTTCTATTTGAATTTAATAATTACAAAATGCAGGGACAGATGTGTAAGCACTTTACGTTTGAAAGAAACTTAATCCACATTGAACTTAAATGTATTTGCTGCAATTTCAGCTGCCTTACTGGTGACGATGGTTCCACCTGTGTCCCCATCACCTCCAACAATGTGGAGATTGTGGCGAGTCAAGATTCCAGCATCAACAGCAAGGCTCGTGGCAGCAACAAGGTAAGAAGCCAAATCATCAGCAACAAAACAGCACTGTCCATTACGTGTTTAAACGAGCAAGACAGACATGTGGAAACCTATGACACCAACAATTTAAGGCAGTGTAGCTTGTTGTGATGATTTAGCAGAGTTAAGTGACAAGCTTATTCAGATTCTCTAAAAATGTAAAAGACTTGATTTTCGTTTATTTTTTGGGGCGTTTTTGCCTTAATTAGATAATGACGCCTGCAGAGAGACGGGACAAAAAGCACGCAGCAAAGGTCCCGGGCTGGAATTGAAACCCGGACCGCTGTGGTGCTTTGCTCTCTACCAGGGCGCATGGCTTGATTTTTAGAAGAATATATATCATCACAGACGTAAATGTTTTTAGGAGTTTAGTGCTTTATTTGCAATGGCCTGGCTTTGGCTCTTACAGACCATGGCCCTGTGGTTTTAAAAAGTTATTACTGTGTTCAGAGAGAATGAATTCCTTCTTGAATGGTTAATTTGTGTTTCATTCAGGTGAAGATTCAACCTGTTGCCAAGTACGACTGGGAACACAAGTATTATTATGGAAGACTGATTGCCGTGTCCAACGCCTTCTTGGCCTACGCCATCAGAGGTGAGAGTCCTGGGGAGCCTGTTATTTCCACAGTTTAAAGACACAAACATCAAATAGCACTTGAGTTGTTATAAATCAACAAGAACTATTTCTACAGACAATTAGGGTATATATAAGTAGGTGGTCTTAATAATATAATTCTTTCATTTTGCACATTAAGAATTTTTTAGAGAGAGAATTAGAGTAAATTATCCCATTCCTCGACATAAACAGATATTTCTGTAGTTTCTCAAATGAACTGACTGCTGGGCCATTGGTTTATCTTGTTCTTTCAAAATAAACCTCTCCTCCCTCAGGAGCCAACAACCATGCAATGATTCGTGTCCTGAGTGTGGGTTTCGCTGAGCGCTCCCTACTGAAGGGCTTCACTGGAGCTGTCACAGATCTGGCGTTTGCCCACCTCGACTCCTCCCTGCTGGGTTGTGTAGATGAAGCGGGCAACCTGATGGTGTGGCAGATCACCTGCACTGGAAGCAAGATACTGTATCCTGACATGTTGGAGCATAATCACTCACAGCAGCCCAAACTGCCTTGTGATTTTACACAAACCCCTGTGATATCGCAACTTGCTTTGGCATGGTAATCGCAGAAACAAATCAGTCAAGAAATGGTTTTTCATCCCATTTTCTTTAACCCATCTACCTACAGTGATCAGGTGGTGGTTCATGTCCGACGGCCAGAGGACACTCCTCTGAACTCCCACCGTCGCCTCATTTGGTGCCCGTTCATCCAGGATGACAATGAGGAGAACCAGGATGACACCAGCCAGACTTTAGCCCTTCTACATGAAGACAGGGTACCAGTGTTTTACACAGAATTGTTTGTCTTAAACACTGTTTTTAGAATTAGAAGTGATGTGTATTTATAGCCTCATGTCATTCCCAATGTTATCCACTTCTTCATCTAGGCTGAGGTGTGGGACTTGGAAGTTTTGAGAGCTAGCAACAGCAGTTGGCCTATCGATGCCACAGACCTAAAAGAAGGCCTCATCACGATCAAGGGACACACCCAGGTAGGGCTCTGTATCAAGCATTAATGTAAGAATTTTTACAGATCATTGAATAGTGCGTAACCAGTCAAGTATTCATTCAATGCAGTGCACTTAAATGGTGATTTTCTGCTACTGTGCTTCTAAGAAATACAACGAATATGTTCGTTAATAGAGATATTGGATATTTTCATTGGCAAAAGTAAATCCACAGTGACCAGATGTACAAAGTGGTATGATTTTGGGTTCGTCTTGAAATATTTATTGTGTATGTTGTTTCATTTCTGCCCCTCCAGCGAGTCAGCGAAGGGGCCCTGTCTCCAGATGGAACCGTGTTAGCCACAGCCAGCCACGATGGGTACATCAAGTTCTGGCAGATATACATAGAAGGGGGACAGGACAAGCCAAGGTAAGCAAGGAGGGTTGTTTTTACTGATTTAATGTTACATTTTATCATGTAAATGTCAATTATTTTCACCAAAATTAACTGAATTTTCAGATTCAGATTTATTGCCAGTACGTTTTCACAATATAGGAATTTGCTGTATTATGACTACATAATGTAGTCTGTCACCTGTTGACCTTTTTGCCTGTGTTATTTCCTCTTTCCTACTCTACGGTTGTGGTTTTCTTCCTATCCTTTCTTTACTCTCTGTCGTCCAGATGTCTTCATGAATTGCGGCCTCACGGAGGACGTCCCCTCTCCTGCCTTCTTTTCTGTGACAACCACAAGAGGCAGGACCCCGAGTTAGTATACACCGGCGCACACACAGCTTACAGGGAAAATTATGACCTGCACATGTCCATCTGAGGCTGTTGCTGTTTGAATTTTAGTTGGTTTACATTCTCTTCCTCCTCTCCTTTGTCACCTTCTATTTTCCTCTTTGTAGGGTTCCTTTCTGGCGGTTCCTGATCACTGGAGCGGATCAGAACCAGGAGTTAAAAATATGGTGCACTGTTTCCTGGACCTGTTTACAGACCATCAGGTTATTGCTTTACTCCATCATTATACGATTTAAATCCTTTTTATGCACTGTGTCCTGTGTATATAAGGCATGGAAGTCTCCTATCAAATAGGCGCTTTCAGTTCAAATGTAGTTCTCAAAAAATTTGTGGATGCAATTTGTACTATATGAAGCTCATCCCAGTAATTTATATTGTTGTTTAAGAACACCGGATTTAAAGATAATAATGGAGGTGTTTGTTTTTCCATTTTAGGTTTTCTCCAGATCTGTTCAACTCATCAGTTCTGCCAAGCCTGAAGGCCAGTCTGGACCTCTCTGCTGAGTATCTCATTCTCACTGACGTACAGAGGAAGGTCAGCACAATGTTGTCAACTGTGTGGTTTAACTCATGTTCACAAATAATTGGTTTAACAAAAAACATTGCTTAACTACATAATTGTGTTCCTTAATAGAGATTTGCATTTTAAGATAAACACTAAGATACTTAAACAAACTCTTGGACTATAAGCAGTTTGACTTCATCTTCTTTAAAATACCACTCTTTCTAGAACTAGGGTTAGCCTCTGTTAGACCAAACCATTTTCCTTGCTACCTGCATTGCTACTTTCTCCTGCACCTAGCTTCATGCTGATATCTGCTCATTCTTTGACAGGTTTTATATGTGATGGAGCTGCGGCAGGACCAGGAGAAAGGCAAGGCCACGTTCACAGCGGTGTCAGAGTTCCTGCTCACCCACCCTGTGCTCAGCTTTGGGGTCCGAGAAGTCGCCCACAGCCGACTGCGACACACTGAGGTCCTCCCTGCTGAGGAGGAGAGTGAGAGCCTTACAACAGGTGTGTGCACACACACACACACGCATTACAAAATTAAATAACTCTTTCAGCTTTCATTTGGTGATTTTTTTGGTGGAACACTGTTGAATTAAAAGGGGGCATTAAATATGTAGCAACATTGATCCTACTTAATGCAGTGTTACGTTTTGTGTGTTTTCTTCCAGAGGGCACTCAAGGTCCCACAGAGTCCAAGTCTGGGATCCAAATTAAACTCTACTGTGTTCACACCAAGTAAGTTTCCTCCCAAATTCTGATGGAATAATGAGTGAAACGGAGTAAAACTTTGATGTTCCCAAGGGGCAATTTGGCTTACAGCCATAATAAAAATAATAATAAATGCCAAATTACCAAAGACTAGATTTTCATTTCTAACAATCAAGTTCAGTGAACCACGCATCGGGTCTGAACAATGAGATCGAGTCTTAATAATTTAGGTGCTCTTAAATGTGTGTGTTTGTGTCTGTGTGTGTTTTTCAGGACTCTGCAAGATGTCCAGATCTGGTTTCAGCCCAACTTGGGATCCAGCTCTGCAGTCTTCCTGCCTCATTCTGATTCTCAGGATGGTTTTGGTAAGTCACAGTCCCAAGAATTAAAAATAAAAAAAAGCAGATAAATTCCAATCCGTAGAGATGATGCTCCTTTATCTTTACATCTGTAAACCCTTCTGTGCAACTAGTGGAGAGAGAAGTGTATTAGAGGTTTATTTAGTAATATATTGGGATGGGAAAATGTTATTGACAATCAACAGGTACGTAATGAAATAGCGGACTGATCTAGCGTATTTAAATTATAACTCAGTCATTTACTCATTTTTAGAGAGAAAGCGGAACAAAAGCATTATTGACAAGTTTTGAACAAAATATACAAAAAGAATATATGTTTTCTCTATTAGAGCATTTTTTAAATCTTTTTTATGATGAAGCGTTTCTCTGATTTAGGGTCCTGTCGTGATAATTACATTACTGAGTTATCATACGATATATGGACAATTTTTTCTGGCCTATGCTATGAGATAACTCTGTTATATAAATACAATTTAATTTACTTGAATTGAACTGGCCTCAATATTTCCCATTGTCTTCACATGTACTTGTTTACATAAGAATGGCCCCAACATTTTAGCCAAGATGAGTTTTGTTTTTTTTTCTCACCACTCCTAAGAAGAATGAACAGAAAAGAAACTATGCTGAGACGTTTGTTGTCATTTCTAGTCGCTGGGCTTCTGTCATTTCTTCTGCTATCTGTGTTTTCTGTGGGTGGGGCTCAGGCAGTACACACAGACACAGCAGCATCAACAGTGAACCAGGTGAAGTGATGATGGGTTCGACGGGAGGCGGAGGCACCACTGTTAACCAACTGGGCAGACACACGGCTCGCACACTGTAATGATAGTTTCTGTGTGTGTTTCTGTGTGTGAGCGCACTCCACAGCTTCAGGCTGAGAACATATTTGGTTTAAGTCAAATGAGAGAGCAGAGCCCATCAACGCGAACCAGTCTATATAGTTTTCATTACAATATTGTTTATTGCATGAATTTCTTGGACAATAGTCTGACAAAAGTAGTTATCGTGACAGGCCTACTCTGATCATCCCTTTTTTATTTCACTGTTTCCTCTCCTTCATTCTCTGCTTTGAAAAGTCAATTTTAAAGAAATTGGGAAATTCCATGATAAAGACATGATTATTTCTCTGCTCTACATGTTTCACAAAGCACTTTGTATTTGTACTTTCTTTGAATGTCACATATCGCCACACAAGCACGCTCTACATTTTGTGTGTCCAGCAGGATTTTCAGACCATCTCACTGACCAGAGCTCCGACAAGGAATCGGGAAGTGGCTCCCAGAACGACCTTAGGAAGATCCCATCGCTTCCTGCTCCCATGGACTTCTTATCAAACTCGGGCACCGGCAGCGGGACGATGCCCAAGTTGATGACTCCCGACGCCTTCATGACACCAAGTACTTCGGTAGGAACACTCACGAGCCTTGTATACTGCTATTCTCCATTTTGCATTAATAAATTGAATGGGTGGTCTGGCTGATGTCTGCGTTCACTCCAGCATGCACTTTACAAAATAGTCAAAAACCTTGAAGCTGAAAACATTTTTTTATTTGTCGCCTAGCAACATCTTGCCCCATGAATAGCACATCCTCCCACATATCTGTGGAGCGCTGTTACTGGCACTCAGCAGACACAAACCCATAACCCTGTTAATACACATGCATGTAAACTCAAAACAGCCAAAGATAAAGCAGGCCTTCAGTTTCATCCATGTATGAAGTGAGTCATCAATGTGACTCATGAGAATGTGTTCTCTGTATGTTGCTTTAGTTTTGTGAGTTCTTGCAAAAATGTTAACTGACAAAGCTCAGGAATTATGGAGAGGAAAATAATGCAGGATACCAATGTTGTATGTTGTTTAACCTTTGAGTGGTGATTTTCCTAACCCGTCATTATATTAGGCTGATGGAGTTCACTTTTTTTGTCACTCTCCAGGTACCTGCTTCACCTGGCAGCAGCGCCAGCAGTCTGACTATTGTGACAGCTATCAGCAGCAACTCTGACTTAACTAACAGGTGAGCTTTTCTGCACAGTTCAGACCGGATGAGATTGCAACAAAATCATTAGGAGTGACAAGTGTCTAATACAGTAGAATCTCCAACTGAGACTTTATAACGTGGTAATGTGAAAGCATTATCATCTATGTCCTTATTATATGCAGTTAGTCATTTCACTTGGAAGTTGTAACAGAATGTATACAACAATGCACAATTTCTACTGTTCTAATAGTTAAACTACTTCAGTGCTGTTTAACTCAGATTAATTTATTTCAATTTTCTTTAGTTTTAACAATGGCATGTTGGACTGTTAATTATTAGTTTTGTGTATTATGCTTTCAGAAATTCTGTGTGTGTGTGTGGAAGCAGTCAGACAAATATAATTAAAGACAGACAACAAAATGCTCCACATCAACATCACCAACAATCAAGAATTAAGTACAACAGAATGCAAGTCATGTCTCTATAATAGCATTTAACAGTGCTATACTGGTAACTATAAAGAATCTGAACTGTACCCTGTACCTCCATCCTGTTGTTATTGACCATTGCTACATAGCAGCTTCCATCTTCCTCCATTGATTTTACAGTCAGATTCTTATTTATTGCCAATAGATGAACATGTCCGCATAATCTGCTGCTTTTCTGGTCATGTGTATCCCTGAGTGCAGTCTGTGTGTGTTACGCTGTGCAGAGCTATGGATGATGTCAGTCAGAGTCCTAACAGAGCAGAGAACAGCAGCAGCAGTCTGGTGCTTTCCACCTCCACCAGCAGCCCTAGAGCGTCTGCGTCTGCTGTGCTGCTGCCTGGACTTGAAAACCTACAGGTAGGACCTGACACATTCTCCTACATCTGCCCGCCTCATAGTATTCTGAATGGCATGATCTTTTTTTTTCATCAACTTCCTCATCTCCAACTACAGGCTTTAGCGTCCCCAACTGGTGCCCTCACTCTCGACAGCCCTCAGATTCTGGATTCTCCCCTCCTTCCACCTCTGGCCTCTCCGACCAGGGCCCGCTCCCCCGACGTCATCTCTTCAGCCTCCACAGCCATGTCCCAGGACATGCCAGAGATTGCATCCCAGACCCTGCAGCTTCAGCGTTGCCTAGTGTCCAGCTTGGAGCCCTCATCTCTTTCTGCTCTTCAGACAGACAGCATGGCCTCTGCTGCGTCTGCCCTGCACCTGCTCACCTCACCACGCACAGCCAACAACAATAGGTATGTTTCATTAATCAATGCTGACTCAATGTTCATGGTTGTTGATATTAAATTGTTGTTCAATGGTGAATACACAACATTGAAGCTGTATGCAAAAGTCCATCCTCAAACAAGCATGCATTCAGAAATGATCACCAATAATTTAAAGCATACAGAAATTATGCAGAAACAAGCAAAAACACCAGTGTGGGCCTTTCAATTAACAAAACGACTATATTTTCTGTCTCAGCCTGTTGCCCCTTGAGCTCGGAGGTGCAGATGGGCCAGTGGGTGGGGCTGTAGAGTCAGAGCCCAGACTCAGCCACACCCCGTCTCTACTTGAGAACGCCTTGTCACAGGAGAACTCTGGGGTTGGAGGAGGGTCCTCAGATGGTAGCGTCAGCCACACACCTTGGCCAGCTGCGCCTGACATCACAAGAGAAACCAGGAACAGCCTCAGGGACAATGGTCATGGAGACTGGTAAGATTTCACACAAACAATTACAAACATGCACATCTACATGAAGGATTTTTAAAAGAAGTTTTGCTATCTGACCATTACTTTGGGAAAATATGACTTTTTCCAAAGT
This sequence comes from Gadopsis marmoratus, assembly GCA_036023855.1. Taxonomy (NCBI): domain Eukaryota; kingdom Metazoa; phylum Chordata; class Actinopteri; order Centrarchiformes; family Percichthyidae; genus Gadopsis; species Gadopsis marmoratus. The sequence continues at coordinate 5,567 of JAVQJF010082279.1, read as the reverse complement.
AAAACTTATAATTGGATTGGTGTCTTAAGCATTTAATGACTTTTTGTGGGATTGTAACAATTTCAGTTTTTACAAATGATGGAAATTATTCCTGGTGAACCACTTTTGTTCTCTGTGTACACAAGCCTTAACACACAAAGGTATATCAAGTACCTGGACAAGGATTAACATTAACAAGAAGTTGCATAAGGTTTGTGAGCATAAAGCAAAGTGATGATGTTGGCATTGACAGTATGTCCAGGTCAGTTTATCTTCCATGTTCGTGTTGAAATTGTGAAAGCAGTGTGAAAAACATTGATCAAAAAGATCTTTGTGTCACATATCTGTGTTGTAGTTCAAGAGAGGAGCCGAAGGACAGACACTTGAACTCACCTTACCATCGACGTTCCTATCACCTCACACAGAATGACAATCAGGATGCTGGCGCAGAGCAGAGGTAACGCAAATGAACACACACGTAGTGTCATCTTAGATGGAAGTTATCACAAAACAAGGCACAACACATTCAGTACTTCACTTAAGGTGCAATAACATTTTGATTTTACAGACCTTTTCCAAGGTGATTACAGAGCATGTGACACAGACTACAGCAGCTGCCTAACTCTGTGTTTGTATCTGTCTGTTTCTGTATTTGACCCAGTGACCCTGATGATGAGTTGGCCAGCCTGGCATCAGCCTCAGGGAATTGTGGCCCTCGTTCTTCTCACCGACTGCCAGTTAAGGACTGGAAGACCTCACCACGAGGCTCACCAAAACTAAAGAGGAAGACAAAGAAAGATGATGGGTATGTTGATGCTTGATAGTGAACCAACCCGAGCACAGAGTGGGGATGTAATAAAAACAATTTTGCAGTACTTTGCAGTGTGTGGCGAGTAGTTGAAAAGGTTTTCATGACTTCAGGCATGAAGATCTAATTACGGCCACTCTTACAATATAAAGAAAATCTCTACAAATTAGGTTGAAATCAAATCTGGCTTAAATTGTTTTTTTAGCGCGCTCTTACACTGCAGTGATGGATGATGCTGGCTATGTGTGCATCAGAAGATGGATCTATCATAATGCATTACTGTTAGACTGCAGTTCAGTGCGGCTTTATTTCCACTGCTCTTCACTTCAAATAAATGTGCTCGAAGAAACGTGCTCCAATCCGCATCATTCATCATAAGAGTTAAAGTTCAGCAGCTGAGGTTATATGGATAGTCAAGCTTAGACAAAGACTAGGCAACATTTGTTTGTAGCTCCAGATACTTTTAGTATTAATGCTATTTGGTTACAATTAATAGGCTTTCTTCAACTCTGTTATTCTTTTACAGTAAGAATCGATAACAATCATTACGTTTGTCAATGCCTGAATTTAATCAATTAATCGTAAAACAGTCAATCTCCATTAATATGTATACAAAATTGTCCACAAATATTATATTACAGTGCTCAAAATTTTTACATACACATGTATATACACACATTTACATATAAACATAATACTTGGTACTTCATTGTCATTGGTTGGAATATTTTTGTTAAAGGTGTTTGCACTTTCTTTCTCCACAGTGAATCGTCTCAGTCCAGGCAAATGGACTCTGTTCAGGTAAGGTGATCACAAAGCAGCTTCTTTTACATTAACTACCACAACAAAACTGTGACTGGAAATAAAAGTTATTTTGTATTCTTAATTCAGTGTTAAACTAAAAAATAAGTGTAATTCACATTTTCCAGCAGCACTTAACCCTTTCCAATTATCTCTCCATCTCCCCCTGTAGATGAATGCAGAGGTACAGGACGAGTTGTTGATGCTCCTGCGTAGCCAGCAGAGGGAGTTAACTGAACTGCGTGGGCAGATTGAAGCCATGCAGAGCTCCATTATGGCTCAGGTCGAGCACGTCCTGACCAGCCACCAGGAACAAGAACGTATCTTTCAGTCTTACACCATGAAGTTGGGTAGTTGGGTAATTATGCATTTCTACCACCTGTAAAACTTTTAGGGAAAAGCTTGAGCCCACTCTGGGATGCTTGGGTTTATTTGTCTTTGGTCACACAACCTGAGGCCTGGCGTTAAGTGGAACACCTGAAGAGTTTGCAGTAAGCACTAACTTAAAAGAGAGGACACAATGTCACCTAATGCCACAAAAAATCTTTCTATACAGTAAGATAGGTACTCGATAAAGTAAGCCTGTATCGATTCAGGAAATACACACCTTTACTGCCAAACCCCCACAAAGTTGTTCAGTGCACATGCAGGCCTTGATGACGAGCTCCCTACATCATATTCTTGTGAGCCTTGACCTTTTGTGACCTCAGAGCGCAGACTAGAGCGTGTTCTGGCGGAGAGTAAGAATCATCAACAGCAGCTTCAGGAGCAACTCAGCCAGCAGCTCGGCCACACCCTCAGCACGGTGCTAAGCAGCCGAATGGACAAAGTGTTGCGAGAGGAAATGAAGAAAACAGTCCCACAAAGTAAGGAATCACACCCTCACACGTGCAGGGCCAAGTGGACTGTTTGTAAGAACAGTCATCCGCACTTGTTACCAGATGATGGTGGTATTGCACCATTTCGCTGTTTGCCAGTTGCTGATAAGGGAAATTTTAAGTGTAAATCTAAACAATGTTTTCAGTCTTAATATGCTGCACACTGGCGTCTCTCTTCTCTTTTCTTTCCACTATCAACTTAAAGGGTTCGTACAAAGTCTTGAAAGTTTTCAAGATGCTTAATTTTAACGGTTTTCAAGGTCAAGAATATGCTTTAATTGGAATTTGCTCCTCGAAAAATGCTTGATTTTCACCATAATCTGATGTTTCCTCAACACAATCAGTCATGTAAACCAAAGCTCTTTTAATATTTGAAATGAAACGATTCCACTGTCATATTGTTCTGTTGTCTTTTTGCGTCCTACGCCAGACACAGAGCTAGATTTGCTGACGTAGGCTCCAAAATGAAAAGGGAGAGTGTTTACGCTCCACTCGGCCCACAGGTGATTGCTGTTGTATAAAGGCATTCTGTTAACTTTATTTTTCGCAGTTGCATTTATAACATGTTAAATTTGATGATAAGAGTCTGGAATCTTTTGTTTAAGTACCTTGAAAGTTCTTGAATGTTACTTTTAAAAAGCTGTACGAACCCTGCAATTACAAATGAATGCTTGGTTTGGGAGACTGAAGGTTACAGATCTCCTCTCTTTATCGGTTGTAGCTGTGTCTAAGGTACTTTCAATAATTTGTTTTAACATTTCTGAGTGACACTTGTTTTGTATTTTCTGATCTTATTTTATTTGTATAGTCTAAGGAGAACAGATTTCTTGGTTCGTCTTATCTTGCAGCTTAGAATTGTATTCAGTTCATAGACACATTTAACTTTCACTGTTTGAGGCATTTTGCGGCAAGGCAGATGTGAAGTTTTATGAACAGAAGTTATCACCATTGACCGTGCCCATTTACCACCACAAATCCTTGCTAAAAGCCTAAGGGACATTAACAAAAACAGATGGTGTTTAATGTGAATCGGTCACGTTATGGCCAATTCCAAGTTCAGTTAATATCTATGCTCATAGCAATCGGACTGATCGGATCAATGCATTCCTGATCTACATCAGCTGTAAATGTTGCCTTATTAGTAGACTCTTAAATCTGGCCTGTTTACTCTATTTTGTTTCTTTTATTCTATTTTGTTGTGCAGCATAGAAAAATGGACAAAGTGCACGCTAGGCTGTACATCAATAAATCACAGTGTTATTTTAATGCTTGAGATCATCTCAGGCATGAGATGAATTAGACATAATAAAGGCAGCTGAGGTGTGTTGGACCGTGACACTAAAATGAAAAGGCCTTTGGAGAGATGTTTTCTTGCCTCGCCTCTCCTGCCCTCTTAATTCAAGGATGAGATGTTCCCTTTTGATTTTCTTCCTCCAGCCTTGATGTCATGCCTAATTATAGGGGAGTTTTTGCTAATCTGTGTTGCGAATTCTCACCCCTCTCCAGCAATCTCTAAGAGTCTGGAGCCAGTGACGGGTCAGCTGAGCAATACAATTGCTGCCAAGCTGACTGCTGTAGAGATCACCCTGAAGGACAATGTCAGCAAGGTGGTCAAATCAAAGGTAAGTGGCTGGTCCTGTAAACCTTCATAACATTGCTTACTCTCCACTGCCCTTCTCACTGTAGCCGCTTATTCTTTTTTTTTTTTACAGAACACAACGGATGCAATTGGTCGAGCAGCAGCTGAAGCGATGCAGGGGCCCATCCAGGCGGCTTATAAAGACGCTTTCCAGAGCATCGTGCTGCCCGTTTTTGAAAGAGGCTGCCAGTCCATGTTTCAACAAATCAACGACAGCTTCAAACAAGGCACACAAGAATGTAAGGCAATCTTATCAAACATCAAAATATAGTGGAGACATACCATGACATACTATGACATAGCTATGACCTACTGCAGCACAAGGTCAGAATAGTACTCTTTACTTGGAAGCTGCTGAAATAGACTGAACATCCATTAACTAGAAATTGAGCGTTTTGGAACTGTTCCCTTGAAGCTGGTTCTGGTGACCAGCGGTGTACTTATTGAGACACTTTATTCATGTTGATTGTTCCCTGAAATCAGGGTCTGTTTATCTGTAAGTCTAATTAAATAACCTTCTCTTTCAGAAAGCTCAGGGAGAGCTTTTCTAATGAGGTCTTTTCAGACGGAGCCAGGGCACTGATGTGTTGATGAGCAGTCTATTTATTCTGAGATTGTGCTCATGCCCTCCTCTGGAAGCTGGCAGCAGCAAGATGTTTTTGAAAAAAATACCAAGGCTTTTATAATTTGTACATAGGGGAGACACACTCAGAAAATGTTGTTTGTGCATGCTCCTTCTCCTTGTGTGCACTTATGATGTGAAAACCAGTGAAGGACTATGGCAGTGGAAGACCCTAGTATCTAGTGAAAGAGTGAAAACACTCATCACAGAAAACTCTACAGTGAAATGGCACATTTCGGCTTGTGGAATGTGGGACTTCTAGTGTTTGAACCAGGGATGGATACACAATACACCAGCACTACCCGAGATTACTGAACAATATTTATAACGATAACTTTAAAAGTCACCCGAGATAGCTAAATAATCAGCCAAATTGTGCTTATCTTATCCCTATTGTCTTCCGTCTTATGGCTTCAGCTTCAGAACTTTGACTAACAGTTGAACTGGTATTGAGGATCTTGAGATGGGGGAGGTGGGCTTGTGCATATTCAAAGTGGGCCAACAACGCATCTCTACAGCTCTTATTTTTGTATAATGAGCAGCCTGCAGAGCGACCGGCTCACCAAGATTTCTCCTGGTCGTCCCGATGGCCAGTCCAACTGTGTTTTGAACGATTAGCAGAGGTTGATTATCATTACGGTTGGTTGGCAACTTTAATCGCACACTGTGCTTGTAAATTATTTTTCCGGTTCGCACATATCTATTTTTGAGAGAAATGTGAGCGAAATTCTCTCACTGTAGAGCCCTGATAGGCCACAATACCTCTCTGAGCATATGTGCTCTCAGGAGCTTGTTTAATTGAACTTACAGCTAAACAATGGTCAAATTCATGGTTCACAC
>JAVQJF010082277.1:0-46886 GCA_036023855.1 Gadopsis marmoratus | reverse complement strand
ACTCAACTCTATTCTACCTGTATCAACTAGGCTCCTGCTCATACCAGCTCTCTACATACTGTTCTCAACACTCTAGATAATAAATGGCTTGGCATGATTAGATTAGATTAGATTAGATTCGATTCAACTTTATTGTCATTACACATGTACATGTACACCTTAACAAAATGTAGTTTGGCAAAAAGTGCAAAAATTACCGTGTGTATCTATATAAGGATGTACCATGGGGATCTATATGAAAATGTACAATGTGTAAAAGAAAAATCTATATAAAGCTATATAGTATATATATACATATGCAGAAACAATAAATGTGTAAGATGTATTGTATGTATGTATATGAGGTACAAATGGGTGTTATAGACAATATACAGGATGTATTGGGGCAGGAGGGTCAACGAGTGGCAGAGTTCTGCAGGGAAACAACTCTGGGGAAAACTTCATAGGCGTTATGGATGATAAATGAAAGAAAAGGATGGATGACCGTTTTGTTTCGCCTCTATTAATACGTATCTGTACAGAGCATAATGTAGTTATTTCAGATTCGCTCTCAGTTTTGTGATACTTTTTAAATGGATATTTAATGAGTTTACCGATGACAATGGGATCAAGGTCCACAAAAACAGCCTTGGGGACGTGCTTTCCAGCTCCAGTCTCACTGAAGAAGGTGTTGAAGGAATCATCACCTCCAGTAGTCTTGTTACTGGGCATCTGTCCGTCAGGTTGGATCCCATGTTCCAGGCAGTAAAGCTCCCAGCAGGCGTCACCGATCTTGATACCAGCCTGACCGACGTGCACCGAGATACACTCACGCTGGAGGAAAACAAAATGGAAATTTGTCACATTTACCATCTATATGTTTTAATCATTTGTAATTAGGTGCTTTATTACTCATCACATGTTGATCATCAACAGCTTAGGTCCAAAGGAATGAGCAAAAATGTGGAAAAAGGACTTTGAAGAGAACCAGATGCCACTTCACCATGGCCAAGTCACCTGTTGGATATTTATTTACCCTCTTAAGATGTATCCAGACACAAACTAACACGTGAAACATAATCTCATTTTGACAATCTCATTAGCCTAGATAAAGATATCTGAATAATTTGCTGCGGCTTTTAAAACCCATAGGCCAATACAAAATACAACATGAGACAATTACAGATTAAGTGTTTGATTCATTGATTTTATTAGAAACACCTGGGGGGGTTCCATTCAAACAAGTTATCTCAAGTAGGCTACACTTAATATTAAGCAGAACAACTCAAATGTAACATTACCATAAAACATGTTTAACTGCTCTTCACAGACAAGGTTAGCTAAAGCTTGAAGTGCTTACCACTGACCATCTTCTCATTCTTTGTTCTGGGAAAAAACGTCATGAGAAATGTTTTCCCTTTAGTTGTCTTTGGTTCCTTTTCTGATACCCTGATTTGTTTCTTGAAGGCGGCATAGCTGTGTCAGACTGAAAGCAGGCTACATTGAAGGAAATTTGGGGAATCATGCAGGTTTACCCCCCCCCCCCCCCTTACCGATGCACCTGCCTGCTACGTCAGTTGCGGCTGTTCAAATCAAAACCGTTATCTTGACGGTCACGGGTCAAAATCCCGTTAACTGAGCTTAACTTTGGTAAAATATTAATACCATGACACATGCAAGTATCTGTTCATATATAAAGACACACTTTGACAACGCACTGTTCAATAGCTTTTAAAACACGTTTTTTTTCATGTCCTGAAAATGTGTCGGTGTTGGATTCTGCCCGACGGCGGAGATTAGCAAGAGTGGCTAACCGTTGAGCTACGAGTGTTTAAGCAGAACTTGTGTAGCATAAGTGTGTAGCGGGTAGTTAGCCACTGAAGTGAGCAACAAACCAAAATGAACTTCCTTTAGCTAGAGCAGTGAAACACACAACACCAACAACACAGACACAGGCGAAACGGCACAGCGCCACCAAGGACGACACCGAGTACGACACCGAGTACGACAGCACCTTCATGCGTCTGTTGGTCCTTAAACAATCATTTTCGCATCAATTGATAGTTAACTGAAGTGGACTGTGAGCTTGTATATACCTGTGTAGATCAAAAAGAACACATCCCATTATTCCCATACTCACCATGTTACCTGCTGCCGCGTCTGAAGTGGTTGAACTGATGCTCACCGATGGCTTCAAGAATCCCGTGTAACAAGTTATTACTTACGTTCTGCTAGGCAGGAAGGTTTTGGAGGGAAGTAGCAGCTCAATGTGATTGGTTGAGAGTCACGCAAGCTCCTTTCCTATTGGTTAAGGGAACCCACGCCTGTGGTCCTCCACACAAAGTTTCACGGAGAAGCTAAATGACTGAGAAAAGCGATTAGCTAACAGGAAAAGCAGCTTGAAAATGGGAATGCAAACGGAAAAGGAAATTGCCCTTTTAAATGCCAGATTAAAATGTGTGTTCTTAACTAAAACTGTAAATCCAGTTATTTGTTTCTCTTTTTAAACCGCATTTTCAAATAGATTTTAAATTCCATTACTTAAGAGCAGCCTTCTTCTCCAACTTAATTCTCAAAAATCAGTCTAACCCCAGAATTATATTCAAAGTTATAGACTCACCCCCCTCGGCCTATCATTTTACTGATGCCTCAAGTAAAGGGGATAAGGCAACAAATTAACCCCCCAGACCATGCTTTATATGCCAGTAGGGACATTCTTATTCATTTTAGCACTTTTGGACCTGTATCACTGTCCTTTTTAACTGATATTATATCCCACATGAAGCCAACCACGTGCAGCCTTGATGTCATTCCTACTAAATTTCTTAAAGAAGTGACTGACACAGTTGGGCCCAGTATTTTATTGATTATTAATAGCTCTTCAGCAAAAGGAATTGTTCCAGACAATTTTATGTGTCATAATAACATCTTTGAGAAATTTCAGTCTGGTTTTAAATCTTTACATAGCACAGAAAGGGCACTCCTTAAAGTAACGAATGATCTCCTTTTAGCAGCAGATAGGGGGGAGGGCACAGTTTTAGTACTTTTAGACCTGAGTGCTGCTTTTGACACAGTAGATCATGCCATTTTAAATGACTGGGTTGGCATCAAGGACACTGCACTTCGTTGGTTTCATTCTTATTTCTACAGAGAACCTATTCGGTCACCATAGGTAATGACTCATCGTCTACAACTCATATTGCCTGTGGAGTACCACAAGGTTAAATTTTAGTTCCCATTTTATTCTCTATCTACATGCTTCCACTTGGTCAAATCATCCAATGTCAAAGCATCTCTTTTCATTGCTACGCAGACGACACACAGATATACCTTCCCCTGAGACCCGGTGACCCAAACAGCCGAGTCGCTGTCTTAGACTGTCTCAGTGGTGTCAACTGTTACCTCTAGGGCCCTTCTGGTTGAGGCTTAAAGCACATCTTAAAATGAGTAAATATGAAATCAGCAAATGTGACACTGAAAACAGCTGAATTTATGTCATTTAGTAGTTGAACTACAGACTACCTGCAACCATTTGGAATTTAAAATACTAGTAGCATCTGTTGAACACCATGGCCCCAAAGTGACTGAATTGAGTGGAGCAGCAAGAGCATCTAATCAATGCACCTTAGATCTCTTTAGTGACAAATATACAGCTCTGGAAAGAATTGAGAGACCACCCAAACATTCTTGTGTCTCTCGTTTTACTGTTTATAGGTATGTGTTTCAGTAAAAGAAATATAACATTTTGCAGTGGCCTGTTAATTTTTTCCAGAGCAGTATAGAGTATATGTTTTAGACAGATAAATACGTTTTCAGTGGCTTAGAACATCGTGTGAGCAGAGTAACTATTCAAAGCACTACAAAAAACTTTAGTCAGTCTACTTCAAACCAGTTTGACACTAACAGCATGCTTTAAGTATTAGTGAAGCTACAGAAACATTTGCAGTGCTCTAATAAAAATGCTGTTATTACCAACAGTAATGAAGGCGTGTGGAGTGGATCAACTAAACAATAAAAATAACTAAATACATGCTTACAACAGGCATGAGTGTCATTATTGTAATAGTTATAAAGTGAGTGAGAAAAACCCCTGCCACCTCTACCATCACTAGACCAGTGCCCTCCCGCTTTGCATCTACTGCAACCACTGGAATTGCTGGCCCCTCCACACAGCTCAAAATGCCTGCCATGCAGACAACCCCTGGGATTGCTGGTCCACCTACATCAGTCCCTCCAACTCTGCCCATAACGCCTGCCACTCAGACCGTCAGCACATTGCACAGTGCCGGCAGTACTTCATCCTGGGCGAGAGCAACACGATGCAAGCGTAAGGTGAAGGAACATCTCTCCATGTCAGGGAAACTTTGCATCCATGGCAGTTTTCCATGGATGCAAAGTTTCCCTGTCTGTACAGTCTGTGCCCAACTAACCCAGGGATGTAAGAAATACAAAAAAAAGACTTTCTGCCCTGTAAAAATGATGTCCACATTAAAAGGTCTGGACAACAGAGTGTACAGCAGCTACGAACACTTCACCTCTGTTGTTGACAAGTTGGAGGCGTGAGCAGCAAATATGGTGCATAAATCTGTAAATATGGTACGGTTGCATTGTAAATAATGTAAATAGTCTTCATTTTTATTACATTTCATTCTCAATTCAGTTCAGTGTTACCTTGTAGTACTGTGGTGATGTCAGCACTTTCATTGATTTGGAGCTATATAAATACAATTGGATTGAAAATAAATTGAAGTGGACAAATTGTAAATAGCTAATTTATCAATTAATACCTCATTTTCATGTACATATTGTAAATAGTCTTTATTGTTATGACATTTCATACTGAACCATGTTCAGTGATACTTTGTCTACACTGTAGTGTTGTTTTTTCATGCACTTTATTCACAAAAGTGGTCAGTGCTACAATAACAGTGAGTTGTGGAATATCACTTAATTAATTAATGCAACAATGGGGGTTTATCAAAAACTGGGGACACAGATATAGAGGCCAGATTACTTGCATGTAAGCACAGGAGCCTGTCGTACAATAGATAATTTTGTACATATAGCAATAGAAACACTAAAAAAAGTTTGATCAGCCTCAGAAATATTAAACTACTTTTAATCAGCATCCCAGTAGTCATAAGGGAACTCAAAAGATATGTGATAAATGTAAATAAATGGCACTCAAGAAAAGACAAAAGCATCACAGAATCAGAATCAGAATCTTTATTGTCATTGTACAGAAGTACAACGAAATTATATGCAAGACCTTTTACCTATATACAGAGGGTTTCAAATAAACATAATAAATAATGTATTGCACATTCTGAGATATGTATTGCACATGTTGAGATAGTGTCATAGGTTAATAGGAGAGACATTCCCTTCAGTGTTCATTCATTACTGCAACAGCCCTGGGATATGTGCTGCATTTCAGTCTGTCTGTTGTGGGGTTTATAGTCCTGTACCGCCTTCCTGACGGTAACAGTTGGAACAGGTGATGTGCTGGGTCGGATGAGTCCTTCAGGATGCTGTGGGCCTTCCTGTGACAGTGTGACCTGTACAGCTCCTCTAGAGAGAGAAGAGCACAGCCGATTGTCTTTTGTGCTGTGTTGATGACTCTCTGGAGCTTTTCCTGAGCAGTGCAGCTGGCGAACCATACTGGGATACAGTACGTTAGCACACTTTCAACAGAGCATCTGTAAAAAGACAGCTCCTTAACTAGGCCGGTGTTTTTCAAAACCCTCAGAAAGTAGAGTCGCTGCTGTTCCTGTTTGATCAGCGCAGTGGTGTTGGTTTTCCACATTAGGTTGTCATACAAGTGCAGGCCCAGGAACTTAAAGTTTGAGACCCTCTCTACGCGGTCTCCGCTGATGTATATGGGTTGGGGGTCGGATCTGTTCCGTCTGAAGTCCACTATTAGTTCCTTGGTTTTTGTGGTGTTGAGGACCAGGTTATTGTTGCTGCACCATGAAGACAGTTTGTCCACCTCATCCCTGTATGCTGACTCATCTCCCCCTGTGATGAGCCGGCCACTGTCATGTCGTCTGCGAACTTCACGATGGAGTTACTGGAGTGGGTGGGGGTGCAGTCATGTGTATAGAGGGTGTACATTAGGGGAATCTGCACGCAATTCATGATTTACTGGGAGAAACCAAGTAATTTTATGTAAAATCAGACATTCAGTACTCCCATATAGCCCGAATGGAATGATCCTTTGTTTCATAACCACATTTTCCAGGCAATGCAACAGTTCAACTGTGAGACTGGCACTTGAATCAGCCTTTTATCCAATCATCGAATAGTCGACTATTCGGGGTCACTGCTAGAAAATGACAAAATTGGCTGATGATGCTTGGCTAACACATTTCTTTGCCTTATTGTGTATTGTAGGCAGCTAACAGTGCTGGGACCTGACATTGGTTTTAACAAAGACTTTGGCTTTTATCTGGCTCCTATGCAGTGATTTCAGATGTGTGTTTGACTCTTTTTCCTCCTCTTGGGTGTTTTCCAGCATTCCTCCAGTGTTCCAGCGATAAAAATGCTCCTGCCATCGTCTTTGTGTCCAAGATGTTTTCCGTGGACACCAAGGCCTTGCCTCAGAACAGACAGAGGTAGGTGTGTGTACGGACAGTGTAGCCAGTAGATGGTGCTGCAGTCCTGTTCTTCCCTCGTGCCCCGTGGCTGTGGACATGCCTAATATGTCTGCTTTGTATTTGATCTAAAGGAAGGAGAGGAGTTGGCACACAGTCTGAAGTTACACAGAACTTCTTTAAATGCATGCATACCACTAACAGCACCGCCAAAATTATTATTGCTATTTAGTGTCAAATCACTGTTCAGGGAATTATTTAAAGGGTTGTTTCACACAAATTACAACTAGAAACCCATAAATTCACACAAACTCTCTTACCTCTAGTGCTTTGTGAGAGTTGTGTGCTACTTTTTCATGACTGGCTCCTTGTCTGCGACCAACAGTTCTAAACAGCGGATGGTCATACAGAACAATGTTGTGATATTGACATGAAGTTCCACTGACATTTTTTCCCCTCCTTATCTTTTCTGACTGTTTTCACTAGCTTTGCATTTAGCTAGGGTCAGTGTCACTACTGGTAGCATGAGGCTACACCTGGATCCTACAGAGACTGCACAGGCAGTCCAACTCCTCCAGGATGGCACATCAATATGTACCATTGCCAGAAGGTTTGCTGTGTCTCCCAGCACAGTCTCAAGAGCATAGAGGAGATTCCAGGAGACAGGCAGTTACTCCAGGATGAGCACTGCCAGAGCCCTACAAAATGACCTCCAGCAGGCCACTGGTGTGAATGTCTCAGACCAAACAATCAGAAACAGACTTCATGAGGGTGGCCTGAGGGCCCAACGTCCTCTGGTGGGCCCTGTGCTCACTGCCTTGCACCGTGGAGCTCGATTGGCATTTGCCATAGAACACCAGAATTGGCAGGTGGAGCCCTGTGCTTTTCACAGATGAGAGCAGGTTCACCCTGAGCACATGTGACAGACGTGAAAGGGTCTGGAGAAGCCGTGGAGAACGTTATGCTGCCTGGAACATCGTTCAGCAGGACGCTTTGGTGGTGGGTAAGTGATGGTCTGGGGAGGCAGATCCATGGAGGGACGCACAGACCTCTACAGGCTAGACAACGGCACCCTGACAGCCATTAGACCCATTATCAGACCCTACGCTGGTGCAGTGGGTCCTGGGTTCCTCCTGGTGCACGACAATGTGGCCTCATGTGGCGAGAGTATGCAGACAGCTCCTGGAGGACAAAGGACTTGACACCATTGACTGGCCCCCATGCTCACCTGACAATTCAGCTAAATGGACTAGCCTGCCGCATCATTTTTTCACTTAGATTTTTGGGGAGTCTTTGAATTCAGCCCTCTGTAGAATGATAATTTTGGTTTCCATTAAACAATGTGGCATCCTTTTGTTCCTAACACATTACCCAGTCCACGTCAGTATAGATATCGGCATGATTATTTCTTTCCACTGAGACCTGATGTGTTTTCAAAGTTTTTCTTTAATTTTTGAGCAGCGTATATAAAAAAACCACTGGAAAAGGGGTTCTATTTAAAAAATACTGTAAACGATTTATACAACTTTGCAATTTATCTTTTTTCCAAAAAAAAAAAAAAAAAAAAAAAAAGGCACTGACCTTTCTCATGATCTTTCGGCCATAGAACATCACCTTGTCTCTCTTCCTAAAGCGATAGTGAGGAGCGCCAGCCTCCTCCTCTGAAACACACCAGACGTCCTCCATGAGACCATTAGCAATCTACTGTGTGAATCTGTCTGTGCTCCTCGTGTTAGTGTTGCACTGATGCTGTAAATCCTGCCTGATTAAATCACCCTGCAGTTTCAAACCTTAGAATAGCACAATAATATCATTTACATGTACTATAACTACAAAAAATTGGTATCAACACATTTTTGTTATTGTTGATAACGGCAATAAACAGTATAAATCTAACTCTTAATATGCATGATACTTGTATGATTGTGAAACTGTTTATATTGTCTTTTAAACACAGACATGTGATAAAACGTCTATTATTGGGGTGTTTTTTTGCACATTTCTACATACTGAAAATATTACTATTGCAATTACAAATGTACTATGAAACAGAACAGGGTGCACAGCGTGCAGGTCACTGACTTGAACGTTTGTATCGTCGGTAAAGAAGGAACACAACCACTCCAATGACAGACACAACTGTCACAGCTCCGATCAGCACAGCTATCCACTGCAAGAAAAATGGACAGAATATTCAAAACATTAATGAGCTATATTCAGATCTTTATCAAAACAAAAAGGACACATATCTAATATGAGAGCCCTCAGAATTTTGCTAAATGACAAAAACATAAATCACCAAAGTCATTAATGTGCCCCCAGTACATCCTTTGCTCCCGTGCACTTCAACACACATATTAAGTAAAGCCACAAAAATCCATTTGCAAACAACGTCACGGTCCAACAAGTAGAGTAAGAAAGTGAATGTCAGCGGTTACCATATTGGCTTCCATCCTTTCCTCCATAAACTTCTTCATCATGGCCTTGATCTCACTACCGAGGGGAACCAGGTTCTGAAACACCAAGTGAGGGAACACTGAGAGGATGAAATCAACTGGACGTGGGACAGGATGTGTTAGAGCAGGACTGTGCGAGGGCAGCGAGCAGTTGAAAATATGACTGAACTTAAATCCCCCCCCGACACGAGCCTCATAATCTGGTGAAAAGAACACAAAGCATTGCAGAAGACATTTTCAGGCAATGAAGTGCCACGGATGGTGTTGAGGAGGAACACACCGGGTATATACTGCAGCTGTCCTCTCCATCGTTGTCTTCCATGCCTGTGAAAATAAAAACGCAACACTAAAACAAGGCCATCTCTACGGGCGAGATTAACTCGACTTTAAACAGCACATTTAAACACTCAAGACAAACGGCAACGTCTCATATAAAGCCCCTCGACTGACCAGTGCCTTGCTGCACAGGCAGGATCACAGAGCAAAGGGGTGCAGAAATGTGGGTTAAAGGTCACCCACAAGGACAACCGGTCACAAGCTCGGTGCCTGTAACCAGATAGACACAGCTCTGCAGGAACGGCAGGGGGGGGGGTCCATCATGTTGAGTTTGTTTACGAAAAACAGCTGGGAGAGTCACAGCTCGCGCCTATTCACGTCCCAGTGTGGGCTCAGCCCGGGTCCGCCTCGTTGTAGCCACAAACTCCGTTCAAACGACAGCAGATTGTGGAGTGCGTGCATATTGGACATTGCGTGCATATTGGACATTGCGTGCACGCGCCGAATTGAAAAAGGTGAATTTGAGGAGTGAGCGCGTCTTCTGGAGGGCAAGGAGTCGCGGGGCGCAGGCTCGACTCTGCGTGTGCCTCGGGATTTACCTGTTGCTGACGTCAGCGCGTCGAGAGACGGCAAAGCGTGGCGTTAAAGTCGGCCAGCGTAAACTTGGACGTTGTTCGTCTCGCAGACCGTTACACAACGAGGGTGCAAGCGGAAAGCGTGAGTCTGCAGCGAACAATTTGGGCCTTCAGCTAAACATTTTCGACTGAACCGAGCGAACTTTGTTTCCCCACGTACCTCTCTCGCGTCAAAGTTTTCGTTTATAGCTGCATGTCTTGGAATAGTGTCAAGACTGTTCGCTTAAACAGGCCGAATGTCCGGTTATTCTTACCAAAGTAAGACCCGCGTTCAAGAAAATGTACGGAAGCCCAGATGTAATGCAGGCACATATGCTGCATTTAAAGAGGACGTAGGGTTGCATTTGGCTTTTTAGTGATTTAAAAACAAAAAGCGTATCCATAGTTCCATAACACAGGAGCAGAAATGCATTTTTTGCTTTGCACATAGTAACGTGCCTTTTAAGCATTTATTTTGAAGGGCAGTAGTTTGTCTGTGTTGTGGGTAACTCTGGCTTACTTCACGCACCCAATCACTGACAGTCCAGTACTAGTATCTGCGATTGTGATTGGTGGATGGTGTCTGCCTTTCGGCCAACCACTGAGCAGTTCATTGAACAGTCGGGCACATTTACTTGGACCGGACCTGCAGCGCGCTCAAGGTGAGAGGAGTCGACATCTGGGTTCATTTCTACACATGTGGGCCATTTTAAATTAGAAAATTTAAGCGGTATCTACCGTGTCAGTGTAAATCCGTAAGCAGCGTGCTAACAGACGAAGCAGCATTAGCTGGAAGCTGAGTTATCGCTAGCTAGCCAGCCAGCCGCGTTGTACACGGCGGGCAACGCGACGCTTTCAAACGTTCTCTAACCTAAATTAGGAATTTAACGCACGTCTTCCGTGCTGGAAACATGTTTCGCTACATATGGCGGGTAACAATTCACTGAGCGGAAACGAGAAACGCAGGTGAGTTAGCGCTAGCGTGCTAGGTGGAGAAGAAACCTGTTCAAAGATGGCGGCTGCTTATTTACACTCGATTGGTGCTTTATCAACCCGTGTTTGCAGGTGTTCTCTGTCCCGGGAGGAGAGCACGCCGTGGAACCATGGGTGTGTTATCCACGCTGATGAGGGGTCTGGTAAGAGGAGCGGACAGACTCTCCGAGTTCACCAGCAAGCGTGGATCCAGGACTCATAATAAAGGCCGGGGCGCGAGGCCCACAGGTCTGAGGCTCTCCAGCAGGAAGTTTCTGTCCATACGGGCCATGATTCCCGAGTTTGTGGTGCCTGACTTGGAGGGATTCAAACTCAAGCCCTACGTGTCATACCGCACCCCTAAAGGGTCGGAGCCTCCGCTCACAGCGCAGGGGGTCTTCGCTGAGGTTGTGGCCCCTCGGATCAAGGCGGACTTTGAGGAGGGCACCTTCAGCAAGGAGCATCTGGAGAAATATGGATTCGAGCCCACACAGGAGGGGAAGCTCTTCAAGCTGTATCCCAAGAACTATGTGCGTTAATAGAGTGAAATGTATTTACAAAGCAAGGAGCATGAAGTGGAGCCTGCAGACCAACTGTCGGCGCTTATGGGCTGTACGTTATGCTTGGAGTAGTTTGATTTTCCTGTTACTTGATCAATGGGAGGAATGAAACATACAGATCCCCTCCAGACTTTTTTTAACGTGTGTGTGTATACATTGCTTTACTTTTGAATACTTTGTATCTGATGTTCTTTTCACAAAGTTAAAATCTTTGAACTGACATCTACTCCTCCTTCATTGAAACCCCCCAAATCCATCAATTGAAGTTGAACCTCTGAAACGGGTGTTTACTGCTTCATTGCAAGTCCAGTGTGTGTGTGCTGGAGGCTGCTAGATTGCACGTCACACTTTTGCAAGTTCAATATTGGACCAGGATCTGCTGGAGTGATGGAAAGTAGCACCTGCCAAATGCTGATAAAATGTGAAAGTGGCTGGTAGATTTCTTACAAAATTATTTAATGTTGTGTGAATTTGAACATGTATCCGTCAGTGGCTGGAAGATGTCATTTTATGTACTTAAGTCCCAACCTGATTGGCTACCAAAGGGTTTGTGATGTCGCACCTCGCGCTCGTATGTCCGCCCGATAATCAGATTGTCAGTGAGCAAAAAGAAACGCTCCACATTCAGCAGATGAATGTGAAGCCATCCTTCTGGTGTCGGACATCATTCTACACAGTGAAGCCCACACGTTCAACTGGAGGAACACGAACAACAGATTTGAGTGGAGGGAGACTTTTAAGATCCATACTACAGTTTTGTGCATTAATAATTGTAACGATAAGTTGGACAGTCGTTTACATGCCAAAACCACTCGCCTACAAATTAAAATCGAGGGTATGTTTGTCACAGAAAAGATCTTTTACATGTGGGCTAGCGATAAGAATGCTAAAACCAGAACATAGTCCTGACGGTTATTCTTCACATTCTCTTGAGGCGTTTGAGTTAATTACCATAGTTATTAATTTTACTCAAAACCCCTTTGGTTTCAAAAAATGTTCACTTGTGTCAAAGGTCAGATCAGTGTAACTTCATTGGTGTGTAATGATTAACCAGCAATAAAAGTGGCCTCTTAAAATGTTCACAAGCCATCTATGAAATTTGCGAAACCATCAGCATATGATGAAGATTACTGAGAAGCACTTTTACAAAGGCAAGAAGGACTTTACCTAGAGGAGGGTCATTACAGGGGAACATTAATATCAGCCTTCAACCAGCCAATACACCTGCCAAAATGTTATTAATGCTTAACTGAATCCAGGAGCCCATAATCCAAATGTGAATTAAGAGAACTTCCCTATTACGTCATCCAACACATTCACACATACTGCATGGGTACTTAATAGTTCTGCAATTTCCCTTCACACGGTCACAAAGTGCTTAGAAAGAGCTGCGATGAAGGGGAGGCATGTGGGGTAAGTTGTTGTATTGCTCTTGTTGCTACAGGACATGCAGTATAAGGATTCTACACAACTTGTGTTTAAATACAAGTTTATAAAAAGTCAATATGAAAATATAGGGTCTTCCTAATTGCATATTCTGTGAAGTGCGGGGACAGTGAATGGAATAACAGTTCATCGTGCCCATGTTGTAGCAGGGTGCTTTTCTTCGGTACACGTTATCATTTGATAGAAGATATTTCTATAGTGTCAGTGCTCCAGTCAACATTTCTCTGGTCCCTGTTGAGCCTCATCTGGAGTCCAGTCCCAGCGCCACACGTGGAGCATGTGGTCATAGAAGGAGCAGCTCGCCAGCAGACAGGACAGTGAAGGAGAATCTTCGCTAGAGTTGAGGGCTGGGCCTGCTGTGGCGGGCGTGGGGGGCGCTGCGATGCCTTCTGGGATGTATCGTCCAGAGTCATCCTCCAGGGAAGTGTCAAAGCTGGCGGTGGGGGATTCATACTGAATCCTCAAGTGCCCTCCGCACTCTGCGAGGCTTTCCTTTGGTTCTGCGGCAGGAGGGGAGCAGGGAGCAGGTTCCTCCAGGGACAGCTGGGACCAGTCGGCTCCGTACGCCAGGGAGTTGTGGAGGATATAGGAGGCTATGACCGGACATGCCCCTCCACTGCCCTCTGGACCATGACAGCAAAATAAGGGTTTCAGACACACTTGACAACAACTTTTAAAGCAGAAACATATTTAAAATAAATTATATACAAACTGAAAAACTAACCAACAATAAATACATTTAAAAAATGTTCATGCTAAATATCCAGAGCGAGTATTTCCTTGCCAAGGTCGCCTTCCCACTCACCAAGGGCCTGCTGGCAGTGAAGGATGTGAAAGTCATTGTGCATGCAGGCTGCCAGCAGCAAGTGCCGATGGGTCGGATGCCACTTCACCCTCCACACTCCACCACCCATGGGACTCTCACTGAGAGGCTGCCGCATGTTCCTGCCATCCCACAGCAAAACCTGCTCATCATAGCTGCAGAAAGACAAGCCCAGGCCGTAATGCTTACAATCACGCGACTGAAAGGCCAACAAGGCCGGAAACGGAGGAAGCAGTGGTGGTAAGCAGACGTCACAGTCATACAAGAGGTACTTCTCACATGATGCCACGTCACCATACGGAGTGGGGTGATGGGGAGGTTTACCTGCCTGTAGCCAGGATGTGTTCCCGGTGGGGGCTGCTGTGAATACTGCACACACCCATCGAGTGCCTTCAAAAGAGCAGACCAGAGATTGTCAGAGAACTTTTGCCAAGACGGACAGTCCAAACGAATGCTGGTGGCGCCAACACCAGGGCTCACCTTTTACTGGTGAACGTGGGGCCGGAGGGGCCGACCCGGAGATCCCAGCCTTTGAGTTTGCAATCGTCACCGCCTGTTGAGGAAGATCAGCAAACACACAGTGAAATAACCAAAAAAACATAAACATATACATAAAATCATACAAGTCTAGGAGACATCCAGCAGTACTTGTGGAGTACTTTTACTGATACTTTAAATACTTCCTGCTAATAATACTTATGTACTTTTACTTGTAATTGAGTGTTTTTAGACTGTGGTATTACTATTTTTCTATACTAAAGGATCGGAGCACTTCTTCCAACATCATGTAACTATGCTGTAATTAATATTTCTATAATAAATAGTTTGTAGGTGAAAATGAAGAAGGACAACCTGTGTGAGTTATTAGCATATATTGTGCAAAAATCTGGATCCTGTAAGGAAATTAGGGAAATAAATAGATGCTTGTGATTTATTAGCAGATTCCAAACAAGAGTAATTTCATTTTATTGCGAGGAAATTTCATAGGTACATCCCTTCAAGGCAACTTTAATTATTTGTGAGTACGTGAACTGCTTTTAAAAATCTCAAACTGAGAAGACACCGAAGAAACAAATGGCTCATTTAAAAGCTTCCATGATCATTTGGAAACAAGATTATTTATGTGCTTAGCACACATCCTGGCCACGATTCTTTACAAATAAAAAATAAATTACATGGACATTCTGAGTTTTATGTAAAAACGTGAATATCAGCTGAGGTGCTATCATCGGATTTTGGTGACTCTCAAATCCAGATTTGGTCCCACCTGCAGCACCACAGATTTAGTTTTAAATTAATAATTAGCTCCAACCCTCTTTCGATTCCTCCTCACTCTGTTTTAGCTGCTGCAGGAGCTTCAGCTGAGGCAAAACATCCCAGATTTCACTCTTTAAATGTCTTCTTCTGTGGGAGTGTCAAACAGCTCAGGCTACACCGCACTGTGGCTGTGAACACTGGTTTGAGGTGACCACGGCAGAGCGCCATAACACTGTGTTTGCACAGGTTAAGTCTTTAGACAAATATCACGCACTACATGTGTGATGGCAAAATGTAACCATACAATCTGTTTTTGAATTGTATTTTGTTTTTGCTTTATCAGGTATTGCACTGTTGTTGTGTAAGAAAGTGATCTGAGCAGACGTGCTCTAAGAGTGACCTTTTCTGTACGAGGAAGTGACCAGACTGGGGTAGTGCAACAGGAAACAGCTGGTGTCCTGTTGAACTGCGGTTCACCTCTGTTCTACCACCTGTTTTTCTTTAAGTCTGGCAGTTATTTTCTACTTGTCACATAGATAAGTAGTTATTTACACACTGACTGTTGCGTTATATTGTCTTGCAACTGTTGCACCCAGGGAGGGGCTGCAGCTTCTGTGACTATAAGTAACTATACCCTACTGTCACTTTTTGCACTCTCTCACAGACGGCTTAGGCGCTCTGTCGACGGTACCTTAGAAGCTTCTAATAAAACCATACAAAGACATTCTTCGATACTCTCACTTATCTGACAGCTTCAACAAAGAAATCCACAACACATGTTTGCCTGGGCTGCTGTAGCGGTTACAACGTTTGCAATTCATAGTGTTGGATGCACAATTCCTTTTGCTCAATCATACAGTGACAGGTACATCCAGGCAGGCTGATGGCCACATGAAGAAAAGTTGGGGGGCTGGATAAAAATTCTGCTTGGGGCTCAAACAGATCAGGGGCAGCGCGTGCTCATGAGACAAATCGAGTGACAGGTTCCAATTCAAAGGGAGTGTTACCAGAGTAAAGCAACTGTGTGTCCCAGTAGGAGAAGGCTGAGATCCAGGCCTCGAAGTCATGGGCCTTCCACTGCGACAGAACCGTCAGAGCGCCTTCAGCCAGGGAGAGCACGCTGACGCAGCCTGCGGAGTCGCTGCACACCACCCGCACGTCGCCACTGCGGACACGGACACAGGACGTTGGCATGACCAGCGCTGCCAGATTGGACCCAATTAGAGCCCTGGACTAAACTGAAATCACTATCAAAACCAGCTGTCATCCGTAGGGCGGGGCAAGTCGTCTAATTTAATTTTCAATTCCAACTTTGGCTTCTAGCCATTATGAAAACAAGACAACTGAGATTAAACAATTATTATTGCCGCATTCAGTTTCCAGGGTATATGCAGGAATCCTGAAGTTAAATTCCAGACCTTTTCAACATATTTTAAGACTGCAACGCCACAAGTTGTAAATGCTTCTCAGCAACACACCCTACATTTACAGTACTATCCCAGAACATTTATTTTGAGATTGCCAAACAGTCTTAGCTTGACCTAATTCAGATCGGCTGGGAGGGAACAAAACTCGAGAGAATAAAGTAGCGACTAACCTAAAGGCAAGGTTAATTAAAAGTAATACTAGTCTCACACTCTCTCTGTCACTCACATTAACAAACATTCCCATTTGGCCTAAGAAATACAACATTGGATATGATTTTAAATCATAAAGGCCTATGAATCTATGTTCCAAAAAGGAATACCTTGTAAAATGCACATTAAGACAATTTAATACTTTTCAAGGGTCTTCATTTTTGCTAAACTGATGTAATACCTTTTCATACTTTTTAAGACCCCACGGATTATTTCTTGTCTTATGAATCCAGCGCAGCCCTTTGGCCCAAGCTCAGTCTCAGCTGTGGCGTGTTTAAAGACGGCCTTTGGTCAACAAGAACGGTGAAACCAATTCAGCTGTTTGGGAACACTTTGGTTACAAGGAGTCCAACGAGGCACAACAACAAATACTCTGCGCCACAAGGCTATACGACCGATTAGTTTAATCATCTGACAATCAATCACAAAGTGGTCTATGACCAAGTATGTCATCTTTCTTTTTTTTCCTTCTTGTTTTTCAGTAAAATTATATTTTGGAATATGGAATGTAGCCAAACGTTATTGTTGGTGGAAGCCTCCCAAATGACCACAAGCCGCCCAATTAAACACAAAGTAGCCCAGTTGGGTGGAAAACCGCCCAATCTGGCAACACTGGACGGTGCTTTTTTGACATTAACTGTTGTATGTAGAAATACAGCTGCACACGCTCTGGCCCATGCCGAGTACATTACCTGTGCATCCTTCCAGTGGACCAGTCTAATGACAGAGCCAGCCGCTCTGCTCCCACCCCCACACTGCTCAGCGTCTGCAGACCGCGGCCGCCTTCCTACTGGATACACACACTCATGAGTGCAGTGCACGTCAGCCACGTCAACTCTAACTCTAATTTGCTTAATGTTTAACTTATTAATTCTGTTTTTTCAGACTTATAATGTATAATGACAGGTTTCACTAGCCAACCACATCATTTGACATCAGCAGTGAACTAAGCAGCTACTTAGTATTTCTGTGACTAACTGAACAAATAATGTGTCTTGTTGTGCAAGCTTATCATGCTTAGATGTTGACACAGTGTCAAGTGTTTGATTGGACAGTAGAATGTTGTCACGTCATTATCTATCCAAAATAAACTCCTGAGGCTTTATATATACTGTGCAACAGTTTTAGGCAGGTGTGAAAAAATGCTGTAAACTCAGAATGCTTTAAAAAATGGAAGTGTTAATAATTTAGTTTCATCAATTAACAGAATGCAGTGAATGAACAGAAGAGAAATCTAAATCTAATCAATATTTGGTGTGACCACCCTTTGCCTTCAAAATGGCATCAATTCTTCTACATACACTTGCACATAGTTTTTGAAGGAACTCGGCTGGTAGGTTGTTCCAAACATCTTGGAGAACTAACCACAGATCTTCTGTGGATGTAGGCTTCTTCAAATCCTTCTGTCTTTTCATATAATCCCAGACAGACTGGATGATGTTGAGATTTGGGCTCTGTGGGGGCCATACCATCACTTCCAGGACTTCTTGTTCTTCTTTACGCTGAAGATGGTTCTTAATGACATTGGCTGTATTTTTGGCGTCGTTGTCCTGCTGCAGAATAATTTTGGGGCCAGTCATACGCTTCCCTGATGGTATTGCATGATTGATAAGTATCTGCCTGTATTTCTCAGCATCGAGGACACCGTTAATCCTGACAAAACCTCCAACTGCATTTGCAGTAATGCAGCCCCAAATTTGCAATGAAAGTCCACCATGCTTCACTGTTGCCTCAGATACTCATTGTTGTACTGCTTTCCAGCCCTTTGGTGAACAAACTGCCTTCTGCTGCAGCCAAATATTTCAGATTTTAACTCATCAGTCCAGAGCACCTGCTGCCATTTTTCTGCACCCCAGTTCCTATGTTTTCGTGCATAGTTGAGTCGCTTGGCTTTGTTTCCATGTCGGAGTTTTGGCTTTTTGGCTGCTATAGAACAACTTGTACAACTGGAACTGCGTTATTTATGATGCTGCAAAATACTACCTATGTTATATATCACCTGTCTGGTAGAATTTTCTAAACATAAGTAAAAAACTATTTAAACCACTTATAGATGGATACAATATTCTGCAAGTGTTTCTTTGTAAAGGATCTGCAGCTATAGACTTTCATACTGACTGATTAAATAGATTCTGTAAATGTCCATAATACAGAACAATTCAACCCTAGACTGATGAAATTTGTCCCCAAACAAAACAATAAAGAAAAATAAAGAGTGTAGCATAAAATTGGAGGACTCAAAAATCATTCATGTTTTTCACATAATAAGTGAATTTCAGGCAGTCTATCACTTGAAACTCTTCAAAGGCAGTTTAGTAACTTTTACCTTCTCAATCAGTGGCTGCCAGTCCATCAGTAGAGATTGCTGTAGAGTGGAGCTGTTGTAGCAGATCACTGATCTCCACACCTCAATGTTTATGGTCTCTGAGTTTAGGAGCCACTCGAAGGGACCCAAGAGGTCCTCACATGTTGAAGTCTCAGTTGCCAGACTCTAGTAAAACAGAGGCAAAAAGCACCCGTTGATAAGTGTTTTCCATACCATTACCAAAAACCTTATTCATGTTCTTACCGCATGATTTTGATAAACATATATCAAATAGCATGCAAGTGAGCCCAGTACCGTTTTACAGTAAACTTTCATTAAGTGATTTATTTGTGATCTGGGTCTTGTTTTGTAGTTTTAGCACCGATTTCATTGCTGAGAAATGCGACTGTGGCAATGCTGGCGGATATAACTTCACAGCCACTGTTCATTAGCAGTGAGACAATCAGATAGATTATATTCAAAAGCCCAGTTTAACCCATTTACCTAAGGCACTTATTTGCAAATGTAACTAAAGTTAAATTCACCCAGCATGTCTATCATAATCAGAAATTACACTGTATATAAATTGTCAGTGAGAGGTGAAGGTTAGCAACTGTCTCAACCTGTCTCCAAAACCGTCTGATTGCTTGTGTGGTTGCCAAAACGTGGACACCACATCTAAGCAATGACACTGGTGACTAAGCCGTTATGGTAACCAAAATCATTGTCCTTTAAGAGATAAATAGCCAAAGACTGATGAAAAACACTACTAGCATACCTTCATAATCACTTCCATCACGCTGTCCTGGACATGACGAATCCAAACCCTTGCCTCAGACTGGTTTGTCAGCAACGTTAGATAAGTCATTTGGAACTGCTCAGCATCATTCAGGACATTGTCCAGCATTTCTGCAAAGCAGGGAGAGTGTACACAACAATTGTACCACAAAGACAAAGCCAGATCAGCTGACTACAGTCAAATTCAGTGAGCTTCTGTAAAGCAAAAGTAAATTTTCTTAACACAGTTTTAAGAGGAAATGCACTGTAGTGACTTGACTTGTCTACACAGGTTAACCTATAATCCACTGAGGGGGCTGATGTACTGGAGTTGGCCCAGTTGACTCGTCTTTGATGTAATATAATTAAGCGCCAATGAACGTCCATATATATACACACACAAACATACAAACAATACATTACGGCTGTAACATGCACCTTTGGACATTCTTACATCATTGAGTTACCCACCCGACCCTCGTTTCTGTTGTGCAATACATCCCAGGAGGTTGGTGTTACAATTGTGCTTTATGTGTGTGTATGTGTGTGTGTGTATCTATTTCCTGCATGGTGACTCTTCTAGTCCTAGTTTAGTTCAACATGTTCTATCTGTCATCAGTCCCCTGAGAAAGGGTGTGAACTTGTTCCATTTACCGTACATGGACTCCAGGTAGCGATAACAATAGTGACTGTGGCAGTATGTGTCAAAAGAAAGTAAGTCATGCTCCTTAGACTGAACACACTGTCTTGTGAATGTGTTAACTTTTAGTTTTAGTCTCTCTGCTCTTGCTGTTTCATCAGCTGTAGCCCTACGTCACGTGTTAGTTCAGCTCTGTATCAACGTTTTCTGTCAAAATCAATTTAATTTTGACAAGAAAAAAAGGTTATCTATGCTTGGAAGCAGACACCAGCTTATTGTGATGTCATTTTTTGGAGTTTCCTCAAATGCTTCATGTCCCTAAATTCTGTACAACATAAGCTAAAAGGTTATGCAAGTCAATAAACCATAATAATTGATAAAGGTATCGAAATTGTGTCATAAATAAAAGAAATACAAAAATCTCGCCTGGGTTTCATCAAATGAACAAAACACAACTAATTTTATATGAACTATGTGTGCATTTCCACCACCTTTTTGCACCACACGGAAGTTATTGTGATGACGCCATCAACGTGCATTCGTCGTGGTCTGCGTCTATGTATGAGCGTTTGTGCTCTGTGCAGTTGTCATATTCATCTTGTCTATGTCTGGTCTGGTGGTTAACAGTTTATTTTCCTGTCCGTTCTGAAACGTTTGTAGCGTCCTGTCTGTGCCTGCCCTTGTGTGTCTGATTGAAGATTAGTGTCACCTGCCCTCGGTGTTCACCTGTCTTGTAGCCCCTTGTTAGTGTCCTGTGTATTTAAGTGTGCTCTGCGCAGTTGGTCTCTGTTGAGTCACTGTTGAATGTCGTGTCGTGGATCCTCTGCCCATGTTTTGGATTACCTTTGTGTTCTTGTTTTTCCCTGTGGCTTTCCCTACGTGTTCTTGGACTTACCCGGCCTCCTGCCTTACTGTTAGTTAATGTCTTTTGTTCTTGTTAATAAACTGCTTCAACTGACTGTGCTGCCTGCAATTGGGTCCTTCATCCTGCTGCACCAATGCCTCAACACAACAGTATTAGCTTTCAGCTGCAAAATGAATAGTCTAGCATTTACGGGTTTTTTTTACATAAATGTAAACATGATTATGCAAACGACGATCTCCTGTGGAGGTCCATTTTCATTGGGTTAATAATGTTGAAACTGTCACTGTAATGAGACATTTCAAGTGATTATTCCCACAGGAGGGGCCACGCTGCAAGCTGGATGTTGTGTGGTCTTACCTTGTACAGTATCAAGGGCCAGTGTTGCTGACTTCATGGTCTGAAAGCCAGTTACGAGGATGCTCTGGACAACCATTTCCACCTCAGGCACAAGTTTTATAATCTCCATCACCACTTGACCGACGCCCAGAAACCTGCCAAAGCAAAAAGCCAGGCTCAAGAGAAAGAAACTAGTCACATGACAGTGGACACTAGACTTCGGGGAGAACTTTTTTTAAAGACTGGCTTACTTCAAGATAGTTTCCAGTTTGTTCTTTCAAAGTATAAGATATCAAACAAGAACAGTTCAATGGTCTGGAAATTTACAAAGTGACTTATACAACAAATCTCAAAGGATCAACATCCCAAAATGTTATCTTTCTTAAAGTACATTCCCAAATGATTACTCAGATTTTAAAGCTAATTCCATGTATAAATCTTCACTTTGATATTACAAAACACTAAAAGAAATGGTATTATTTTGGTCAACTGGCTGATGCTGAACTAAAATATAAACCTGCCCACTAATATAATGTTTTTTAAAGCCTTTTGTGTCAAAATGTGTGTGGCATTCAGAAAGCCCATTAACTAGTTCTTTAGCTTTTGCACCATTTCAAAATTGGGTAGCCTCTAATGGATTTGCTTTACAGCTGATTGGCAACATACTGTACATAGAGAATGGACTGTACTCACAGCTCCTCCTCGATGCTTTGCGGTTGTGTATCTACGCTACGCCGGGCCCTCGTGGCTGCCTGTCCTCCCATCAGACTCTGCAGCAGCCCTTTGGCAAAGGACACATCATGTGGAGCAACATGCGTACTCCATGCAAGGAGAACCTGGGAATAATGTCATTAAAATAAGGGAGGACAAAGACAGAGGAGGATGTATGTGGAGTTAGATTTGCAATATTAAAGCCATTTTAGCTAAATCCAACCAGTTCAAGAAGTCAATCTTGGGCGTTGCAGTTGCTTGTTGCTATGGCTAATGGCAAGCTTACTAATGGTGAGCAGAAAGTGAGACAGTGAGATTGAGAGCAGTGGCAAAAGAAAAGGAAGAGGAAAAATGCTCCCACACACATCAAGTAGCTCGTATATGATGTCTGTGATTCTCTCTTTATGAATGATATCACTCAAATCATTCTAACCTACCTGCTTTGCCAGCTTGTCAGGGCTGATCCAGCCCAGAAGCATGTCCACAGCGCCTGTACTGCACGCTGCTGTAACCCAGATCGTGGTACTGCTGTTGTCACACAAGTACGAACGAACCACGTTGCTGTCCATTGTCAGGCCGATAGCCTAGAGAAGAGAATTATGGCGGTGACTCATTTATGGGATAATTATGACCACAAATTGTCAAAAAGTAGTAAAAGAGAGTGTTGCATCAATGAAATAGTTAGACATTTTGCGACATACACTTACAATATTTGTGCTCTTACATGTAACACTCTCATTTCTGTCCATAAAATATGAAATACTGATTCATCTTTATGCTAGGCTAAGCTAACAGGCTGCTGGCTCCAGCTACATATTTAGCATACAGACATGAGAGTGGTATTGGTATCTCTCTTCTCATCCTAACTCCGTGCAAGAAAGCAAATAAACGTATTTCCTAAAATGTGGAACTAGTCCTTTAATCTAGAACTTCAAGTTCAACTGCACATTCTAATTTCAAACCTGATTTCTTAACTTACGCTTGCCCATTTTTCCTGCTTCAACACATCAACTTTGAGAACTAAATGTTCACTTGCTGCCTAATATATCCCCCCCAACTGACAGGTGCCATTGTGACAAGATAATCGGTGTTCTTCACTTCACCTGTTAGTGCTCATAAAGTTATGGCTGATCGGTGTATTTATATAAAATAGTTACACAAATCTCCACTGGGAGTGGAAAAATATGTATGAGAAGGCATCTTATCAGAGTGGTATACTTGTTTTGATAGCACCTATGTTTTCAATATAGTAAAAAAACGTATGCCGTGTCATGTCTATTTCTTGAAGGATATATATGTGTATATATACGTATAAAAACTGTATAATGACTTGTCAACACGTACCTTGTCCAGTGGTATCTTGACCTCTTGTAGAACATAATTCACCATTTCACTTAGCGAGTCATTCTGCAACATGACGACATCTCCGAGGGAAATGGACACATCTAAGCAGAATCAAATAACGTGGTCAGATGTTACACCCTAATGGCGCATCAGCACAAAACTGGACTACCTTCTCTCTGGTGTTTTGATATCAAAGGTGAAGTGTGTTTGCATTGTGGGTTCCCAAAAACAGAAGAGCTTCACGCCTTCATTGTGATCCAGCATTTTAAGAAATTATACTGTACCATAAGGGTATAGATAAGGTAATATCATTTTAGGCTATTAAATTTAAAACAAACTCAAAATTGTCTTTGTGGCTGACATATGGTATGTTAAATACAGCTGATGGTGCAATGTTACCTTTGCCAGGCCAGTTTTGACCATAGTGGATCAGGCTGATGCCCCCGACAAGCAGTGGCTGTACCGTGGACATTGAGGCACTGGCATTAGGGAAATTGCTCTGGATGACATGCATAGCACTAAAGAGACCACAGGGGGGAAACACTTAATGCTCAAAACAAGACAGAACCTGCAGCAAACACTTGACAGAACTCACAACAACGCAACAAACACACACTTTGCCATCCTGCTGATGAGGGATGCAAACAGGTCTAGACCGAGAGTTTGAAAGCCAATACCAACACAGTACAGTTACCAGGGTTCAATTTCATTGTGCCTCAGTTCAGTTTTTTTAAATTGGACCCTATTTATACCAAAACAGACAGTAGTGTTCATTCTTTTAAAGGTCAAAAATGTTGAAACCATAATATGAAACTGTAGTGCAGCAGCTTTTTAAAGCAGGGCGATATACCTCACCTATTCACTTGGAAGGTATCGTTAGGAAATCTCAGACTTATGCATTTAAATCAAGAATTGTAGAAATTGTGAACTAATAAAATATGAAGCAAAAATTTAATTCTAATACAGGATTTACAAACTGTTTAAAGGTGCCAATGTTACTCCAACATAACACTGATGGATAATGTAACAGTATAATTCTACTATTCCCTTCATATGTTTTTTTTGCTAAACTTACTAAATAAATAAACCCCTTCATTCAGCTGCCCTTTATTCATTTTGCATTGCTCCATCATTTAAAGTACCTTACCCCTGTATGTTGGTGAGTAGGTCCTCTGTGCCGCCCAGCACTTGGTCAACAGAACCAGCAGAGAAGAGCTGGGGAACAGCCAGAAGGCCATCCCACAGTGAGGTCTGATTTTGCAGCTGATCGAATGCCACCACCGCCATCCCAGCCACCGTCGTTATCTCATCTGGATTTGTCAGCATCTGCTCAGTCAGCATCTGACAACCGGAGGCATTTTTGCAGTGAACAAAACAAACGTGACCGCAAAAGCTTTGTGTAATTATAGACATAGAATTTTCTTTTCCCATTGAACAGAAACAAGAGAAGAAGAGGTCTAAAGATTGTCCTGACAACAAGCTGACACATGCGGGCACATACCCACATAGTGTGCGTATGTAAGCAAACACACACACACACACACACACACACACACACAGACCTGGTTGAGTGTGTGGAGCATGACTTCAAACAAAGTGTTGTTGGACTGGCAGAAAGTGACCACAGCATGGGAGAGGAGGTTGGGTGAAGTTGTGTTTATCATGGGCTGCGACATGGTGCAGAGGGCCCTCTTCATCAGGTTCATGGACTCCAGCATTTGGTTCAAAGTCTCCTGAAATGGATGATTAATATGGATTCAGATTATCACAGTAGCACATTTAGTGAGGGTATTCATTGAAAAGGTCAATTCATACAATATTATTTGGTTTTCCGAACACAACTGGCAACTGTATTAATGAACTGTTACAGGAACCAATAATTTCTACCCATGCTCAAAGATGTAATCTACAATGTAACTAGTAAGCATTATTCACACAATACCTACTTGCCACAGACTGTGACAAAAAAATATCTGAAGTGTCAGCATTACCAAAGTATACTTATAAAAATGTGTCTTAATTATTACAACCAATTATGCTGAAACGTTTCATCTAAACTGTATCTTTATCGTGTAATACAAATTATTCAGTTTGCATTCAGTTATACGTTTGAAATTAATTCAGTATAGTTGCACAATTTACAGATAAATGCTTAAACTTATTGCAGTGCTGTAGGCTTTGCGAAATCAGGACGTGAGACTTAACTTGGAATTGTCTGCTGTGACACTTGACTTTCTTGAGGTTTTAAAGCAAAGACGTGACGTATTTTTTGACCTAGTAAAATCTCAGCCATAAAAGTTGAGGTCACAGGTTTATATTTTGGTTAATTAACTAGTGATGCCCTCATTCACTGTGGGAAAGTGTGTTTTTCTTTGATTCTATCCCCTTTCACTTTGGAGCAGTTTTGAGGTTGGTGTTGTTTTGGTGAGTAGCTTAACTACTTACCTGGAGGGATTAAACTAAATTAACATTGTACTACTTGCAGAATCTTTATTGGCTACTGCTATTATAACACATTGTCCTACTCTTGTTAGGCCTTTGTAAATATGAATAGTATGGTCTAGACCTGCGCTACATAAAAAAGAATTAAACTGAATACTACTCAAACATAATCTCCTACTGCATGCAGTATACTGTCGCTTACAAAAGAAGAAATAGGATAAAGAGACATTTGAATTTGAAATAAACCTTCGAGGCATTCCTATAAAACTTTTTTAAATCAGAGAATAAGGTCTCATCTGCTACATAAGAGATCAAACAAGGATTAAATACTGTGACACTTCCTTGAAGAAACAGAGTCTTTATTATTCTGAGCTATTTTGTTCCTCCCATTATATCTTAATACCCACCTGATCTGCCAGAAGAGTGGTGTTGATGGCGTTCATGAGAGAGACATTATAAGAGCTTCGTTGGTAAGATGGACCTTTTTAACACAAGAAAACATTGTTGAAAACTGGCTGAATGTAGCAGTTACAGCAATGCCTAATATCATAGTCAACTTACAGTGCAAACAGGAGAAGGGGCCAAATGACCAACTGGGTCAAAAGGTCCATAAAGTGTGGTTCTTAAAATAATAGTTTAACATTTCTCGCTTTAGATTAAATGAATATTACCCCTTACATATCTGTCCATTACATATGAAGGTACCAGGAAAGTTAGCTTATCTTAGCATAAAGATTGGTAATAGGGGCAAACAGCGAGCCTCACTCACACTGTTTCAAAGGTAAAAAACATAATAATAATTAAATCCACCAAACACAGCATCTCTTAAACTCTCAAATGATTTTGAGAGGAGGCAGGCTAGCTGTTTGCCTGTTTCCAGTCTTCATGCTAAGCTTCTTGTCTCCTGGCTCCAGCATCATATTGAACAGATAGATATCAATCTTCTCATCTTACTGTCAGCGTGAGAGCAAATAAGTGCATTTCCCAAAATGTCAAACTATCCCATGTTTAATCTATTAAAAAATGAGAAGAGTCGAACTAAATTTGTCTGTGACAATACATGGATCCTTGACGCAAAAATAAACCCCCCCCAAAGTGCATACTTTATTGGAAAAAATGAAACCTGTTTTCAGCATCGTACATAGTAAGAAAGGTCTGTGAATGAGGATAACACACCTAAAATGTTGTTAAAGACATCAACCAGTGCTGTAGGATCATTGATGGAGTCCCTGGTTAATTTGAAAAAATCTCCCCCCTGAACCAGGTCTGCCAGCGGGGAACCCTGCGGCAGAAAGGACGACCTGTCACACAGAGGAAAAAGGATTAGATGAGACAATTAAATTTTACTCAACCACATTTCTGTCATTTTAAACAACAGTCTGTCTTTAAGGTTTTCCCTTAGAGGGTTTCATCTATCGCTCTGAAAAGCTGAAACATCTTCCAGGGCAGCCGGCTCATATTCTTAGTTAAATAGGTATCACTGTACATGCTACATTTGAACACCCTGTCAATTGAAGAAAGGTATAAAGGAAATTACCCATATCCTATAACTGTGTGCTGGTGGCTAAAACTCAAAATTGTTGTTGTATGCTAACAAAATATTTGTCATGTTGGATTTTCAGGCAAGATGCTCACATTTTACTATCCACTACAGTAATGCATATATATTTAGCTTAGAAGAATGATAGGAACGTCCAAGAACATGTTTCGTTTTCGTTTTCAAAAAAACACTCATGGAAAAAACCTGCTCAGTTACAAAAGCTGCCAGAACAGAGGCTAGATAAAAGAAGAGGAGGAACACCAAACAAAAGCTTGACTGAAAGTAGCTGGGCTACAAAACATTCTTCAGAAGACAGCAGATGGCTAGACAAACAGGTTTTTATATCAGCCATTTTCAATCATGTCCCTGAAATGACAGCCCAGCAGCTTAACTAATATAAGTAGAGAAAACTGTTCTAAGCCACTTCTGGTAACTGACATTCCACTGTCATGTTGGTATTCAACACATAACAACTGTAACAAAGTAGCCAAGCGTCCATGACTAAAGGTGGCTGTTCCCTAAAGATTGTGCAACTCCAAGTGTTGACAGAGTTGTTTTAAAGGAAATACAGTAACAAAGGTTAAGAACAAAAATGTAACAGTTATCTACAGACAAAAAGAAATTCTAAAATATTTTGTTTATTTTTAGCTTTGTGAAAAATGGGTGAATACGGCTTCATACAATTGTGGTGGGTTATGATTAGGTAAGGGATAAGGAGACCCTTCATCCACAGGATGATGCATGCTGTTGGTATATTTCCATGAGCACACTGAGTAATGTGATGCTGCTATGATGAGACGTGTCCCTCCCTTTTGACTCAAGGGACCTTTTTTACACATTTTTGTTTCCTTTTAATCATATGACACCGGGCCAGTAAAGACATTCAGTATGTTTAACATTTGAATTTCCTGCAGTATAAGTCAGATACAATCTGTAGTGATGAACGGGGTTACCCTGCATCCCCTGATCTCTGAGTTGATTTTGATGCAGCTGGGTCCACCAGGCGTGATTTGTTTTGACAGCTGCTGTCCGGGGTACACATGAGGGTCTGCAGGAAAGGGAAGAAGCCCGCGCTGGGGAGGTTTCGGGGCCCCACATAACCTAGGGGAGACGTGACAAAGTTGCCGCAGTAGTGACGATGCTTGAAAGCACACATCCGTTGGGACTTTTTTCAAAATCCCAGTAGGCCATGTCATTAATTATGTAAATATGGCAAACAATTCTTTTAGTGGCATTACTTGAAGCGAGTTACTGGTAGATTACAAGCGTAAATATCACATTCAAGTCATTAACTATATGCAGGCAGTACACAAATATCATAAACACAGCATAAACTGTTTAACAGCAATGTTACAGAAAGGTTAAAAATGAAAACCATGCATCACTTAAAGTTGCATTCTGGTGTAGATGGTTTACCTGTTTACGTGCTGTGGTTTGGTCCAAATGTGTCTATGAATTGGCCCGATCTTTGATTTGATCTATTTGACAAGTTGTTGGCTTGTAGTTATCTCTGACCCCAGCATTTCTCTGTATCACTAGCAATGTATGAACCCATACCATCCTTTGTCAGAAAACAACCCCAGTGCTTACATTCAGAACAAAGAAAAAGTGACATGCATAGCTTGACATGAAAATCAGGTTCCAGTCAGGCAACTGTGACTAGACATCTCTGGAATTCAGTCGTGTTAAGATAATCTCTGAAAGTCTTTCATGGCACAATATATTTCTCTGGACGAAAACAATAGCCTAGTAACATGACTACAATTAGTCATGGCATTCATGGAAGATGTTATGAAACCTGTAGCATAGACACTAAAAAATATTGAAGAACTGAATTACATCAGACCTCAAGGTCAACGTCTACACTCACGCAGCCAATTACATAGAATTCATGTACCGCTTACATAGCTAGAGAGAAAACTGTGAAGCTGCAAAAAGAAAAGAGTCACTAGACAATAACAATAAAGAGGCAAGTTATTGCAAGTTATTATTCATGAAATTGAACATTCCTTGTATCCATACACTCAAAATTGAACTACAAAAGTCACAAATCCAAAAATGGGAGAATCTTTTTAATTCTTCAGTTGCAATGAATATGTGGGGGGCCAGTAAAACCTAGCTGGGTGCAAATGTTATATTTCAGTACATAAGAGCATTACTACTGTCGAACAACAGCAATATACATATCATTTAGTGTCTGCATATATTTTCCATGACACTTTGGCACATGCCTCCAAATAACAGGAGCCATCTTATGGAAAATAGTTATTGTGCCAGCATGTATAGAAACAACCTGCCAGAAAGCACTACCTCTACAACCGACTGCCCATG
The DNA here is from genome assembly GCA_036023855.1 of Gadopsis marmoratus. Taxonomy (NCBI): domain Eukaryota; kingdom Metazoa; phylum Chordata; class Actinopteri; order Centrarchiformes; family Percichthyidae; genus Gadopsis; species Gadopsis marmoratus. Next base: position 16,982 of record JAVQJF010082277.1, on the reverse strand, counting down.
TAAATCGCAGATAATAAATTAAACGACCAGTCAGTAAAAATAAATCTACCTGACTTTGATTGTGAAACTGGAATGTCACTAGGTGTGTGCGTGCGTGCTATCCTTAAGACAGCAAACAAAAACGCTACGGTCCATGTCACATCAGTATTGTGTTGGAGTGGGAGTATTGGCTTTTTCTTTGATCGTCATGAAAACTCCCATAGTGACGTGTTTCAAGTGTTTTCAAAGAGAATGACAGACGACAAATCTTTACTGGAACAGCACATTGTAGATATGAAGACACACGAGATTTAATTATAATATTTATAAAAGGAGTTTTCTATGTTTTATCATTGCCCTGGTAAAGGGTGTATCTTTGGTATTGCCTGGGCAGCTTAAAGGCGAGAAAGGGCTGTGATGCGTACGTTATATTGAAAGCTTTGTTCTGTTTGCCCACAGTTTATTTTATTTGCAATAATGTATAGCATCATCCTGTTTGCGATGGACTGTCTAATAGCAAAACCTTTTTCTGTGCAGTTTTACACTTACATGTATCTTTTATTACTGGAGGGAACTGGTTGCGGGTCACAGCAATGATGATGAAGATGATAAGAGGCCAGACGATCAGAGTCAAGGACCATAACTATAACACAAGATATCACGGAACAGTAATAATCAGTTTATGAAGAGCCCATTTCCAAAATGATACTGTGTATACATACTGTACATTTTGAGTGCTATGTGGTTCAAGATTGAAATATGGGATATCCAGGTGCTGTTCTTTATGTGATTGATTCCCCACATTCTTTCTTAGGTAATAGCAAAGGTGACATTAAATAGGAATCTTTGTGGTTAAGGTATGCGAAAATAATAGTCACTCACCGGCTGTCTAATGACTGCCAGCCCATTCTTCCAGAGAAGAAGCTTCAGCTGCCGGAAGAAGGCCATCATCAGTAGAGAAAGCTAAAGTGAAGACACAATATACAAAAATCATCCATCCATGTTCTTCTTATTATTATTATTCCGCAATCCCTATCATCAATATGATCCAAGGGATTTTTCTTTAGTTCTGACTTATTTATTTAGTTATTTATTTTCTCTGAATTCTGAATTCTTTTTTTTATTCTGAGATTAAAGTTTGTTCGTTTTGGCCGACAGGGAAGAACAATAATTATTACATAATAATAACCATTTTTATTACAAGACAGTGTCTGCCGCCAATAATAAACCCTTGGAACCTACCTGTCCGCGTCTCCCCTCTGTAACCGGGCAGGTGGCTTGTTATCCCTGCAGGCTTGCTGGGCAGGACATGGCGCTGGGTGCCCCCCTCCTCCTTTAGCAGGACAACCTTTCCTTAAATCGGTTGTGGCAGTGAAACAGAACAGGTTCGCGCTCGAAAACGGAAGCGGGGAATTAAATCGTCCTTGAGCGGTAACGACAAGAGGAAGGTAACGACACCCTTCACCTTTCTCCTCGTCTCCTCATGTGAGCAGCTCCACCTGTGTGAGACTGTCAGCCTGTGGCCAATGGGCGTGGACCTCTGGCTGCCTCCAGCCTGCTGCCCCAAACGAAGGAGGGGACGACGTCAACTAACTTCGCGGCAGGAGGTCCCATGCGCCTTACCATTTACATAATATAATATCAAAGCATTTGAGGCTAATTATTGTTAATAGACTTTTATAGCAAATGACAGCATCCGGCTAACATACAGGTCCATGAGAGCTGTTTTAACTGCTGGTTGTCTGCCCACAATGATCTTCACAGTGGAAGCACTCAGATCTTGTACTTAAGTAAAAGTAATAGGCCGACCACAGAGCAAATACCAAAAGCAAAAGTACCTCTCATAACCTGTATTATAATTAGTGATGCTTCCATGTATACATCACTTTAATGTTTCAGCTGGTAAAGGTTCACTACTTTACACACTGCTGGGTAGCTTAACTGGACATCACCGACCTCGAACCCTCTCTGTAAAAGCTGCGATGGTCTTTGAATTTCCTAAAATACGATAGTTACCATAAGGATTATACTTTGTCTAATTATATTATTTAATGAACTGAGATTCTAAGCAGGTTACAAAACATTATACTTTTTTTTTATCTCTAAGGGCAAGTATCATGTCACACACTCAATTACCAGAGTTTGTGTTGGTGTAGACGAACAAAAGCATAAGATTTAAACAAAAACTAAATACTATAAAAAATGACCATCACAAGTTGTACATTAACACAAAACCATATGTAGAATTCAAGAGATAATCTAAATTCATGCTGTTGTTATTAAAGCATGACGTGCTGAAGCCAACCCTCACTCTCACACACACCCTGTGTGTGCATAAATAGAACTGTTGATACAGACACTTCTAAAAGACATGACATCTCAGTATTTTCCCATTAGTGTGAGCTTTCACTAACAAGACCTATAAGTCTGCAAAGTAATCCTTTTTTGGACAATGACGTCAGCCATGTAGGTAAAGTATTATATGTACTGGTAGATTACCAAAGAGAAAAAGGCCAAACAAAGCCTTTGGGTTGGGCTAAACAACAGCACTGTGCGTGGTATGCGACACTATTGTCCTGTTAACACAAAAGCATTTATAAGAATTGCTCAAGGAAGTCCTACTGGTTTTCCATCTTGACAATGCCAAATGTCCAAGCTACTGATAAACACAATGCAGTTCAAACCACAGCTGCATGAGGCACAGTTCCCTCGGATTTCCATTATTCCATCAGGTTGCAGAAGCTGATGTAGACAGAATCAAGCAGAGCTTTCTAAAGAGATTTCAGGGGCTCTTGGGCTTAAAAAGTAGTTTTCTCAACACCAGAAGAAAACACAAAAAATAATGTATAAAGATGCCTCTTATTACTCCCACCAACATTACCACCCCACATTTAGCATACAAAGACACACCAATTAATACAAAATATCTCTAAGGACGACATCTTAATGTTGAAGTCTGGGGTACAAATTATATCAATTTATAGGTCCATAGCATATAAATTGCCTCAAATACAGCGACTACATAGACAATAGACTACAATACTCCAATTACTGGAAATAATCAACTTGAGGGAATATTTCAATGACACGTACATAGTCCGAATCTATGTGAATTCTCCAATAATCGAGTCTCTATCTCAAATTCAAAATTTTTGATTCTGAGGAAGTACATTTACATCCTCATTTCTAAATATCAGCCGTTGACTTCATCTGGTTCAAATATGTGTATAAGTGTTTGTGTGTGTGTAAATGTGGTGTCGGTGGAGTAGTCACTCTTTACTCCTTCAAAATTATTCACAACAGCAAACAAAGTTTGCTTTCAAGTTCGTACATCGGTTTCCTGCCATGTCTAAACTCAGCTAAACGCTGGATTGGCTCCTTCGTGGCATTTCAATTCCTTTTCAATGACAGTATAATAGTCGATGTCACATATAAAATATTGTCTGAGGTTTAAAAAGAGAAGGCTGAAGAAAAAAACTGTCATGACATTTTTATGTTCTACTTTTCCAACTTCAGTAATGTTGTAATGCTATCCCATGTAACACATGTTAATACTGGCACTGTTAATTTACACAAACCCTGAAATACAATGGAAGCAGAAGAGCAACGCACCTCTTTATAACAAACCATGAACTGGAAATCATTAGGTTCGATTTTTAAAAAGGTACCCTGTGGAGGTTTTGGGCAGGCTATGGAGCAGTGTTTTTGTGAGTGGATCCCCAAAGACACAAGGACACATATGCATGTGTTTGTTAAGCCTAAGGGTTCCACACAATGATTTTGGGCAGGAAACACTGAATGTTAAAAACACTGAAAGTAAACACATCTTTTTACTTGTTTACAAGAAAACCCCACAGGTACTTTTAAATAAAACTGCATTATCTTCATACTATGTTCAGGATCCCTCAATGCTACTTATGTGTGCCATTTATGCAAGAAAATAAAAGAAGAAAATCTTAAAATTTTAAAAATAGAATAGTTAAAGTTTACATCTTCGAATATCTTAAAATGTTAAACAGAGAATACTTTCATATAAGACTTCTTCTCACCTGTGGTACTGGTGTTAGTAACAAATATTAGAAATTATGTAAAATACCAGGCTGTCATGAAGGATCCACATTCAACCTAAATAATATTTGCAGATTTACTTGTTGAACTTTACAGTAATACATGTTTGGCAGCCCAAGCTTGGTCTTTTGAGCAGGAGGTTCAGTCACAGTGGTCACTACAGACCTGATTGCACAACTCTGAAACCATAAAAAAGTTTTAAAAAATACACCATAAAAGTGTTAAAATATCTTGTATTTTTCATACAAATAAATGTCACGTTTAATACTGCTTTTGGCACTTGTGTCAAGAAAGTCAGAGGTCAATAAACTATTTTCCAGTGTGTGGGCTGTTCACATTCTTGCTCAGCGTCCCCACAGAAACGGTTGTACGTAGATTTGGGGTCAAAACCGAGGATCTCCCTCTCTTCATGGATCCGGAAAGAGAAAGTGGACACTGATGTTCCTATGAAGAATCTGAAACATTAAAATAGATGTATAAAAAAAAAAAACATAATAAAAAAAAAAGGGAGTGATTCAAGAGATGTACACCATTGAAAATTGCATAAGCATGACAAGCATACAGTTCATATAGTCACCCAGACAAGTTTTTCAGGTTTTTCATGCCTGGGACAAGACTGTGATAAGATCTGAAATATCTTAGCTGTTCTGTGTTATTCCACGGGGTGAAAGACAGTACTCAATAATTACCTTTTTAAAAATATTATCATTCAATGCCTTCAGAAAAAAACACTTAACGATTTTACATTGAGACCTATTTTAATTAAAGTTTTTGTTTTAATTTATACAGTCCTAGGAGCAGATAAGATACTGCACAGGACGCTAAGGCTCCCAGGCCTCTGGTAGAGGACCCGAGCTTGAAGGAGGAACACCGCCCGCAGGGGGTGAGAGGGGGAATTTAAATACGAACATGCTCAAAATGACAATCTGCGCAGTCTGGATGCACACGGGTCTGGTCGGGTGGATGCGGACAACCTGCTGCTGTTATCATTAGTGTAGCTGTTGTTGTACTGCTAATACTATTTGTTGTTTATTTTAACATCGGTAACATTGTAACTGCCATTGCTTTACATCTGTATGTGGAATTGTACTGTGCTACTGTGTGTTCTCTTTCATCCTGCTCTCACTCTACCAACTCTATCTTTTTTTTTCTCTCTCTCTCTCTCTCTCTCTACCCAACCGGTCAAGGCAGATGACCACCCACCCAGAGCCTGGTTCTGTTCGAGGTTTCTGCCTGTTAAAAGGCAGTTTTTCCTTGCTACTGTCGCCTAGTGCTGCTCATGGTGGAATTGTTGGGTCTATAGATATAGAGTTGGTCTAGATTTGCTCTGAGAAAGCGTTATGATATAGCGCTATATAAATAAAATTGAATTGAATAGTGAATGCATGTACAGTAATAAAACCATAAAAAGTAATTTACTTCGCATGGGCACATATCCACTGGTCAATGACGGCCACCCCTCCATCTTTAAGGAGCTCCAGGTCCTCTATAGACGGCTCAAACCGCACCATGTCTGGCATCAACCTTTTCAGCTCCTTCAGTTCTACAAGATTACACAGACACATGCACGGATTTATAAAAGCATTTATAGTGACTGATTATAGTGATATGCTACTACTTCCCAGTATTACTATTACTAGGTCTTCTTACTACAGTATTATTATAAGACACTAAATTTTTATCTTATTGTGTCAATGCTGTTTGAAATAGATTCCGTCACAAAATATATTGGCCGTTGAAATTATCACAATTTCATTAGCTGCAAAATTCTGAAGCACTCATATCAATATTACAAATGGAATTTCTCCGTGTGCTATGGTCATTTAATATAGCAGATAAATCGTCCCTGAATGTGCTGGTATGTCATTACCTTCCCCATCGGCATCCGTCGCAACAAACACATGGTCGAGTTTGTGCTTCTTCATTAAGCTGCGCATTTTTTTGACTGCCCCCTTAAGGCTGGGTACATCCTCTCTGTGACCCCAGATAAAGTCCTTCCTGCGCAGGTGGACCCCCAGAAATGGACCGCCTTTAGCTGAGCCCAGCTTGGCCTGAGGAGGAAATCAAGCAACAACAGATCACTTTTTAATTATTGCTTAAAACTAATAACTTGCTCCTCAAATGGCTGAAATTAATAGTAGTTTCCAGGATTAAGTGGTCAGAATGTCAGTCTATACAAACTGTAAAATCAACCACGAATGCAGACTCAAACAGCATGTACATACACACAGAAAACAAAACAAAAACATCTCATTAGTGGATAGATACTAAATAACGTATGGCTGAAAGAACATGTTTTATGGAAAATATTATTTTTTAATCAAATATTCTAAACCAAAATGAAATTTGACAGCAGACAGGTATTGAGCAATATAGCAAGTGATTGACTGATATGATCTGCTGACGTCAGCTCAAACATTCCACAAATTCTCAAATGCAGAAGAGCCAGAAATTACATTATGCAAAGTCACGCCTAGCAAAACATACAGTACATGGAAAATGGTAACGGTCAAATGGTAAATACTGAATAATGTACTGTACATTTCCACAGCTTTAATCCCACCCGCGCAGTGACACAATCAGATACACGGACTCACTTTCATGCGAGTCCAATCCTCACTGTAAATGGTATGGTCTCGGTCATCCGTGGAGTTCAGGTACTTTGCTCTGAAGTCATCTGCTATGAGTCGCAGGTGCTTGGCAAAAACCATACTGCGGCGGGTCTACATCAAACACAGACAATTGCAGAGACTCCCACATCCGGTTACAGAGAAGATGGTGTGCCGCAAAAACCGAACTCCGTATGTTGTTTTCAGTTAGAACACAGATAGCGACAGTGTGACAATGTAACAGTACATCTACAGCAACCAACGTCTACTAACACTGTGTTCAGATCAGAATATATCATCTAATAACCGACACCAACATTACTATAAAAGGTATGATATTAGCCCAGTACGTACATCCCAGTAATCCTTGCCAGCATAGTGATCATGGAGGAGTGTCTCTGCTCGGTCAAGCATGACTGATCTGCAAAATAGTGGCGAACAAACAAGTTTTCAGTGCTGCTTTATGAGTAGAATTGGGTAATGGGTTGAATCAAACAGAGAACAAAGTTTTGATAATAATCATAAAGCAGAAGAGGACTAAATACACACCCAAAATTCAAAAATAACATTGATTTAATTGCCACACACACATTTTACCGGCTATTGGTTCTTGACAAATGTCAACACACTGCGTTTGTTTTTGGTGTGTCTGTTAAGGAATTTCTGACGCTTGAATATTTAGGCAGATTGAGACACGAGATAGAAGGGCTGGAGCCTCTCGATCTACTCAGCAGGAACATTCTGTGAGCTCAGATAGAGTCATTGTGATTATCGTAAGGAAGGCAGAGCAGCTCAAACACTGTGTGGGAATTGAGCCAGTTTGAGCCCGTGGCTAGCTGCAGGTTAAAGGTAATATCTGGGAGGAAGGCCTCCTGATGGGGATGGTCCACAGACGGTACATACACGCCTATAAAATCATACGAATTCGGTTGGCATTACTTTGTGTTACATTGTCAACGTAGATCCATTCTCTCCTTGACCAAGCTTCAGTAAATACTCCGACTTCTCTCCAGCGAGGCCACGTCAACTGAGAGAGTTCCCATCACAGTGTATACTCACTGTGCATCTTATATCGACATGTTGCTCTGTAGACTCACGTCACTGTGATGTTTTTCTGAAGGACTGGGGCCATGATGGAGGCATGGCCTTGAGCTGAGATGCATGTTACGTTTCGAGCTCGCGTCTCTTCGTAGCCCCAAAACCAGCCCCTTGGAAACACACACACAAACAAGATAGATGAGACAGCTGATGATGAATGGAGAGGTGCAGGAAGGCGGAGATGGATATCAGAAACACAGAAATACTGTCAATGTGATCCATCACTGTCTGAAGTAGGTCTACTGAGTTATTCTACTATAATTACAATTATTTTTTTTCTTCTTTCTCATTACTTCAGCTTAATGAATTTCTTTCATGTAGGAGATAAAAGGGCATGACAGAAAAAGTCCGACAGCTGCTGGATTCTATATAATCCGCCTGTTAAGGAGAAAAACAGTCTCTGATGTCAAACTATTTCTACACGCAGCCGCCACATGAACGCCACACCCTTAGTCTTCACTGTGCTTTAAGAACATTACACACTCCATTACATTGCTACTGCAAATTAGTTGTATACGAGTAGAAACTGAAAGGTTTATATTTTGACATGTTGCGTTATAAATTCCTGCTGTGGGCGTTGCTTTACCTGTAGTAGCCCTGTTTATCTTTGGAGAACATCAATTTGTCAATGCACGGCCGCTCATCAACTTTTTCCTCCCATTTCCCATCAGTCCATCCTTCTGCGTAGTTTTGCAGCACCAGAACCTGGTCTATGAATGGGCCTCCATTCTCTAGACCCAAGGGAGGAACCAAACACATTCACTGGGTTTCCGGCTTCAACGCACTTCTAACTGCGCCACGGTGCACCCTGTTCCAACAGCTGACTAGAAAGTGGTGTTATTTTTAAACAATACTAAATGTACTGTATTAAGTAGATATAAGAATAGGTTGACATGCCAGACAAATGAAAACCTTTCAGAAAGTGTAAACTCTAAACGCTCACCAGCAATGAATTCCTCATACTCAATGACAGGCACGTTGGCCTGCAGGCTAGTGAGGCTGAAGAACTCCCCCCACGGGATGCGGATCTGGTGGATGTTGGGGCTCTGCCAGTGGTAGAGGCGACCCCATGGGGGGAGCACCAACACCCAGTCATCCCCCTCCGTCCTCAAAGTCTTCACCAGGGAAGCCATGCGGATGTGGACATCCCTCCGCAGATTGAAACCCTCCGGGGGGTTCACGTCATACAAAAGGTACCTGAGGTGACAAGAGATTTTTGGAGTTTGAAAAAGCTTAGGATGGAAGAAAGTCGCGTCAGGTTCCTTTGCCAGTGAACACAAGAGCGATGCATCAAACCTAACACATTCAGTAAGAAAGCAGCCTTGATCCTATTGAAAATGTCAAATATCATCTATTCAATATGTTTGTCATATTGCAGCTGAAACCTTCCAAATGATGTTCACTCTGAGACCTAAAGGCAGACATAATTTAAAGCTTCTTACAAGTATTCTCCTTCTATCTTGTTTGTGTGCATACAGATACACAGCACGGTATAATGTGTGTGTGTCAGCAAACCTCAAAATCCTGTTCAGCCGTGACAGATACATACACGACACCCCCTAACTACTGCTACATCGCAATGTGAATTCATCATGTCTAACCACCATAATCGGTTTAATCAAACAAACCCACCATTCAGACACATCGCAGTTAGCAGCCGTCCGCCGCTCCTCCCACAAACATACTGTCAAGCATTTATAAGCCGAACCTGAGCGTTTTTCAAACCGCATTAGTGTGTCTACAGAGAGCATATGGGAAAAACAGCACACTGAACAGCTGTAGCTAAGCTCGCGTTAGCACAGAGCGGCTAGCTAACGGCGCCTCGTCGGTGAAACTCACCGCAGATCCCTGGCGGCGGCGACGGGTACAGCAGCCGTGTGGCTCGCGCTGAACACGCTGTCGGCGTTAGCGGCGTCGAACGCTGCAAACGCGACGAAAGTACACAAACAGAATGAAGTAAACGAGTGGACTGAACAAATGAATAGCGCCGGTAGTATGTGCGCTGCTCCGTGCGCCATATTTCCTCGGAGCCACGCACTTCCGGAAGGGTAAAGGAGCGTCTGTTCAGTTGCCGAGCAACCAGTAACCGCATGCAGCACTAATTACCTTGAATGGCAAAGCTATTTGTGCGTGGAGAGGTTCAGAAACATATTGTTGCAATGTCCACAGAATGTTTCAACACGTTTAGAAATGTAATACCCCTCTCCCATATTTTAGTCAGTGCAACATGAAACTGTAACATGAACTAGCAACCCAGGTAGATTTTCACTTGAGTTTGTTTTATAAAGCTTTTTTTTTATTTTATAAGAAACAGCCAAGAGACTCAGTGACATGTGTGGACGATATTTGACAAAATACTTGAATGGATGAAAATTAAAGAGGATACCGTTGCAATTTTAATAGGCTTGTTTTCACAGAAGACACTTTTGGCATGTCACTATTAGGAAAAGCACAGGTGTAAATAATCAAATCAATGATTTAATTTTGCTCCTGGTCCTGTGCATGCTGGCTTTCTGTCCTGGATTGGCAAGGGGACCTGCATCTCCTTCCCAAGGATGTGGGGGCACCATATGTGGTGGGGTACCTGATGTAGAATCGGTGTCATGTAGCTCACCTTGCATGAAGTGTTAGGGGCCATTCATACAAAGGATACACATTTGTAAATGCCAGTAGTTGATATTTTGTATTACTTGGTTTGCTGGTGTTGACTGAGTCTGTATTTCCATTGTACAAACCACAGCAGTGAGCTCTTGCTTTGCTTTTTCCAAATACTAATGTGATAAATCAACAGGCCTAAAAGGCACAGTAGGTTCCTCAGCTTCAGCTTTACTTTAGCTTTAACTGCTTGGAGCTCAATGCTAACATGAGCGTGCTAATGTTCATGTGCCCAAGTCCAGAAGTGACATTGATGAGGATTTACTGATGTTTCTGCTCTCCCTGCTCAATGATGCTAATAAAAGTATAGTGGATGTGTTGCAACAAGCAAGGTTTACTTGCACTTGCGGGGAATGGATGCGAGGAGCTATGACCACACATTTCCTTAATTGTATGTGTAACACGGTGTGGACCTGCTTCCTGATTGACAGGAGCATTTCTCTGTTAACCCTTTGTGACCTGGGTTACATATGGGTGGAACTGTTATGTAGAAACCTGTTTAGTGTGCAGTTAAGGGCTGACCTCTGTCAGCTGTAGACAGATTACTTATTAGTATAAGTATGCATTTAGCATCACAGTGACTGGCATGCTCAGTGTTCTTGGACAACTTCTAGTTGTGAATATATGATGGATAGCATTGTAAGGAAAGCAGAATATATTCAGTTTACTGCAGCACTAGACAAAAAGAATGCTGAGTCCTCCTCTTCACACATTCACAAGTAGCCTCCCAGTACAACCAGTCCGATATATATTTGGGATCAAAAGCACCTAATGAGGGTCCTTTTGGGAACAGTTATCTGCATTTCTTGTATAATTGCTATATTTAACTGTGTGTTTGTTTATGCCAATTCATTTCCAATGTTTTTAGACAACAGTGGCCTGCAAATTTGCACAATGTCCACTTCATGCAACGTTTTTTGTACATGTGCATTAACGGAAATAGCTTTCACTTCGTCCAAAGGTAGCTTGTGGACTTCAGGCCGTAAAGTCGTGACAAATTATTCCATGTACTGCATATTGCCCAGTGTCTTTTCACTGCAAGCTAGCTAGCTATGATTGCCAACAAAGTACAATGCAAAATCATGTTGATCTCAGCCCTGCTCAAGATGTCAACCTAGATTCTGCAACCTCCACAATGTCCACTAGGGGGAGCCGCCATTCAGCATATCTTCATATCCTGAGAAAAGTCTGCAGTTAAGGAGCCCATTGCATCAGAATGCATGTAAAGCATATGAGGTTACATAAAAAGACTGGGTATATGTATGTGGTACAAACAAAAACACACATGAAGTGTGTGCAAAATATGACAGAAGATGATGATCATGACACAAATTACATATGAAAATGTTACCTTACTTAGTCATGAAATAAGCCGGCGATATATTTGGGAGAAATATTTATTGAGCAATTATTGCACAATGTTTTATCTTTTGATAAAACTAATTAATAAACTGGTATGAACCGACACAGAAGATGTGCAAAGTAATAACTTACAACTTAAATAAAATCTTTCGGAATTTCAAACCAACATGCAAAATATGTTCCATTATCTAAATAGTTTCTACATTTCATCCCTAAAAACAGACAAATGATAGCTAAGCCTGTTTAATATTCTTCTCCTTCCTCATCCTCTTCAAATGAGTCGATCCCAACTTCTTCATAATCCTTCTCCAGAGCAGCCATGTCTTCTCTGGCCTCTGAGAACTCCCCCTCCTCCATTCCCTCCCCAACATACCAGTGGACAAAGGCTCTCTTGGCATACATGAGGTCAAACTTGTGGTCGAGACGGGCCCAGGCCTCAGCGATGGCTGTGGTGTTGCTCAGCATGCACACAGCCCTCTGCACCTTGGCCAGGTCTCCACCAGGAACCACCGTTGGAGGCTGATAGTTGATGCCCACCTTGAAGCCTGTGGGGCACCAGTCCACAAACTGGATGGTGCGTTTGGTTTTAATGGCTGCGATGGCAGAGTTGACATCTTTGGGCACCACATCGCCACGATACAGCAGACAGCAGGCCATGTATTTGCCATGACGAGGATCACACTTCACCATCTGATTGGCTGGCTCAAAGCAGGCGTTGGTGATGTCGGCAACAGACAGCTGCTCGTGGTAGGCTTTCTCAGCAGAGATGACTGGAGCATAAGTGGCCAGGGGGAAGTGGATACGAGGGTAGGGAACCAAGTTGGTCTGGAACTCGGTCAGGTCAACATTCAGGGCTCCATCAAAGCGAAGTGAGGCAGTGATGGACGAAACTATCTGGCCGATGAGGCGGTTCAGGTTGGTGTACGACGGGCGTTCAATATCGAGGTTCCTGCGGCAGATATCGTAGATGGCTTCATTGTCCACCATGAAGGCACAGTCAGAGTGCTCCAGGGTGGTGTGGGTGGTCAGGATGGAGTTGTAAGGCTCCACCACTGCTGTGGAGACCTGGGGGGCTGGGTAGACAGCAAATTCAAGTTTTGATTTCTTTCCGTAATCAACAGAGAGTCTCTCCATCAGCAGGGAGGTGAAACCAGAACCAGTTCCCCCACCAAAGGAGTGGAAGATGAGGAATCCCTGCAGGCCAGTGCACTGATCTGCCTGAAAGGAAAATTTGCCTTGATTATTTTAAATCCCACTCCAGCTGCACAATCTCAAAAAGGTTTGAAATCACACGATTAGTCACCATTTCGTCCAAAATAGGATTCCCCTTTCTTGCGTTTTTTGAAGTCTGCAAACATGTTGAAGTTGTCCAGAAACTAGACTCTCACCAGTTTACGAGTCCTGTCGAGAACCAGATCAATGATCTCCTTGCCGATGGTGTAGTGTCCACGGGCGTAGTTGTTGGCCGCATCCTCCTTTCCTGTAATCAGCTGCTCAGGGTGGAACAGCTGCCGGTAAGTTCCTGTACGCACCTCATCTATGAAAGGAACAGTTGAAAATAAGAGTAAGCGCTAATGTCCATGACGTATGAATGTTTTTAAAACATTGTATTTTCTCAGATACTGTAATTAGAAATGTTAAAGTATTATAAATGCATAACGCCAAGTTGAAGTGTAGATTATCGTGTACATACATTATACCTTATATTTTACAACTTAGTTGTAAAGTCAGATTGTTTCCAGAGTTAGAGGTTTGAGTGTTTGTTGTTTTTTTATTTGCACAAGTTAAACACCAACAAATGGTATGGAAACAACAAAAAGGAAAGTAATGTGCAAGGAGAGGAAAATGGTTGAATAGGGGTTCATACTGACCGATCACAGTGGGTTCCAGGTCAACAAAGATGGCTCTGGGAACATGCTTTCCTGCCCCGGTCTCACTGAAGAAGGTGTTGAAGGAGTCATCGCCTCCTCCAATAGTCTTGTCGCTGGGCATCTGTCCGTCTGGCTGGATCCCATGTTCCAGACAGTACAGCTCCCAGCAAGCGTTGCCCATCTGGGCTCCGGCTTGGCCGACGTGCATAGAAATACACTCGCGCTGGGGAAAAGAAAAAAAAAAAGCGGAGGGGGCTGGATGGTTAAAAGATAATGCCAGTGAATACATTATCAGGCACACATTCACTTTCCAAATGCAAGTGCTGCTGTATTAGCTGACTCAACACTAACTGCTTGTAAAGAACTCCCATCAGCATCGGGCACTTTAACAGTGTGCGTCAAATATAGTCAGTGGAATGGTTTTATGTTATTTGTTATAAAAAAGGCAAAGACACAGAACATCTATTGTATTTCATTATTGCTCTATGGTGCCCATGTTCGGGCTGTGAACTGCAGGTCTAGTGACGATCTTTGGGCTGATGTCTGCACGCAGTTCGGAGAGGGAAACCGCTTAGTTGGCAAAGAAACGTGGACGTTGCTGAATACTGTGTGCCAGAGCATTAATGCTGGAGCCTTCAGCTGCTCAAAGTGCAGCTGAGCAAGCCAGCGTTTAAATAAAAAGCAGCCTATTGATTGTCCAGAGTGTCCAGAGTCTGCACTGTGGGACGGAACAATAGAATCCAGAAAAATGTGGACAGGGAACAGAGCTACAGATGAAATGCAGTTTTGAAAGCCCCCCAGCTGCCTAAGAGCCAGTTTTATTGAGTTTCCCAAAAAACAAAAAAGTGGAAAACACAAACTAAGGCACTATGTGGCAGATGGGAAGGCCATGCCTCAAGGAAATGCGAACCCCCCCCCCCCCCCTTCTCCATCCTGTAACCCCTCCCTTTTTGTGCCTCTCCTCCCCCATCCTGTCCAGCTGCATGGTGCTGTGTAACAGTCAGGGATGTCTCTCTCCCTCTCTCTCTCTCTCCCCAAAAAGTCCTAACAGCTGCAAAATGGCTGCCAGCTAACCCACACTGCCTGGTCCAGACCACTCCTCTTTTCTCTGTTCTTTCTCTCCATCACCCCCCCCCCCCCTCCCCACTGCCACGATTACCCCGATCACTAATTCTTAGTCAAGATTACTGGAATTAAAACAAACATGATCAAGACTCCAGTTACCCCCCCCCCCCCCCTCCTTTATTCACACACATCTCCTGCTTTATGACAGCGGCAGTAAATGTAACAGGCTGCTTTGTCTTCTCCAGCCCTACCTCCTACAGTGTCTCCCATCTGACCTAGATGGTCCAAGAGCAGAGGAATGACCTCTGCAGTAAACCATCCTCCTCCTCCTCCTCCTCCTCCTCCTCCTCCTGCTCCTGCTGCTGCTCCTGCTGCTGCACGCTCAACACGCGGCTCCTCAGAAAGTTTCACGACACGCATTCACCTCAAAACTACGGTCAACTAACATGATAAACGCTGCTTCTGTGTCAGTGAGCTCCCGACGCCGCGGCAGGAGCCTCGTGAGCGTTAAAGAGCCTCGGCTGCTGCATCCGTCCAATGTCGAGACCGCGGAGACAAAGGGAGGACAGTTCAAGGCTACGTCACCAGCTGAGCGGCTACTCACCATCTTTGTTTGCTTGTCCTACGACTGACGTTGAGGATTCAGACACAAGGCAGAAATGCGGAGGAGCGGGAGAGTCACGGTTTATATAGGCAAGGATGTGGCCGGAGGGGGGGGCAGGAAGCGGCAGCAAGCAGCTGCATCTGCACATTGGCGGGAGTGAATCGCAGTTTGAACAAAAAGAAGAAGAAGAATGAAGTCCCCAATGCTGTCTGTCATGTTATCTGCCCTGTGTGTGTGTGAGTGTGTACTACTCACAGGTAGATGACTTTCACACAACGCTTAAAAGAGTTAAGTTGGAGTTATTTGCCACTAGCATGCATGAGGATTTCTCAACATATAGGCCTAATAGATGCATTTACCGAGGGCTGTGGGGCTAGGAGGAGGATTATGCTTCTACGCATGCATCGGCGCCCACACGCTCATCGACGCGCAGCCAAAGTCCACCCTGTGTCTTTAGATATCAAACCATTAAGTGATTAACCACACGGTGTTGATCTGTCTGGAACAAAGGAGAAGTCTGTGGAGTTCTTTATTCTTACTCGTCCAACGTTAAAGACATGTGCTTTCATGGTAGGGAGACAAAATGTCAAGCAGTAAGTAATGTGCCAAGATGACACACACACACACACACACAGCAATATGTGTTGCAGTTTGATCAGCCAAGTCCGAATACACAGAGAAACATCACATTGGAAATGAACACATTACTGAAATGTAAAAGATGAAAAACAGTCAAGACGTCCAAGAAATGTCGAGAACCAGTCTTCTGCTGTTCCTCGGTACAACGTTCCAACGGCCCTCTTAGGATCACAGAGCTGTGATTCATACACAACTGGGATCCTATTGTTGCTGCAGGCCACTGTCGGAGTATGAGCTACACAAACAACACTAGTCAGTGAGTTAGTCAGTTATTTTCTTTCTCTCCTGCTCTCACAGACTCACAGCTGAATGGTACATGGGACCTGACATAGGAGCCCTTTCATAGCTTACATTCCGCATGGGAGAGGACAGTGGAGGGGGGGGAGGTGCACAAAACCAAGGGTGTGGTCTAAGTTTCTCAGTGTGATACTGCAGAAAGAAGAGATCTTTAAAGGCCCACAACAAGATATGTGTGCTTTGAGTGCAAACGTCATGCCTTTACACTGTACTTTTACTAATGATTGTGTAAAATGTCATTCTCGTGTTTTCAAGCTTGAATGTGTTCAGCTAAGATTTTGGATAAGGTTTGTGAATGTGTGTCACAGTGTGCAGAATGTACTTTCAGTTTCCCTGGAGGCAGAGTGTCTGAGTTCCCCACTCATTTTAGGATAGTTAAGATGTTTGTTTTTTATTACACCATTGATGATTAGAATATAAATAGGGATTGGTAAAGCGTGTTATTTTCTTAACATTCATTTTGTTAGGCGAGTATTTTGTTTATTCATACATTTGACATACATTGTCTTTGCTACAAAAAACTAGACTTTTAAACCAGGAATAAATATCAATTTACTGTGGCTTAAATGCAGGCCTCAGGAAAGTCAGTATTCCTCTCCGTCATCCTCCTCCCCCGTGCTGTCAGTGCCAACTTCTTCATAATCCTTCTCCAGAGCAGCCATGTCTTCTCTGGCCTCTGAGAACTCCCCCTCCTCCATTCCCTCCCCAACATACCAGTGGACAAAGGCTCTCTTG